>VCRD01001088.1:86430-148265 GCA_006783055.1 Trinorchestia longiramus
ATGTTGGTTATGACTGATGCTGGTTGTGACTGATGCTGGGTGTGACTGATGCTGGTTGTGACTGATGCTGGTTGTGACTGATGTTGGTTATGACTGATGCTGGTCATGATTGATTCTGGTCATGACTGATACTGGTCATGACTGATACTGGATATGGCTAATGTTAGTCATGATTGATGCTCTTATGGCTGATGCTAGAGATGGTCGCTGGTGATGTCTGATGCTGATGTTAACTAGCGATGACTGATACTGACACTGATGTTGGCTGACGATGACTGATACTGACACTGATGTTCACTAGCGATAGCTGAGAGACACTGATGTTGGCTGACGATGACTGAGACTGATACTGATGTTGTCTCATGCTGTCAGGACGGATATTGGCTGACACAGCAGCAGAGATAACCGATGAGGAATTTGGTGATGACTGATGTTCACAATGACGCTAGAGACTGACAGCTTCCAATAGTGAGGCTCGTTGGGCTGTTCCTGTCAAAATATTTCAGTCAGGCCTGACAGTCGCTATACTGTACGACTTCAGTGAAATCATACTTGGGTAAACACACTTGTGCGTTGTGATGCTTCTGGGATTCACTTACCAATGATAAAATGATGTGTAGTGTTGGGAGGCGCTGTCAAAATTCTCACTCGTTGTTGACGATAATACGTCCCACTTGAGAGGCCTTAACAGTTATTTCGAAAAGTATTACAGCCTAAAATATTTTCTGTCATTTATTGGTTCAAACAATTTCAATAATTTGGCAGGTTTATTCCAATAAAAAAATAAAAAATGCGAATACATACAACACACTTATGTATCACATATTACTGATCGAAAGACTTGATCTCCAAGCATAATTTCTATGATTCCTACTAGTTGGTATTTAGAATAGAATAATGTGAAAGCGAACCTTTTTGCCCATTCTTGGGAGCTACCAAGTCCCATTTTACTAATTTACTGGCTTACTGATTTATGAGTATCTAGGGTTATGTTACACCATAGGTTTATGATAATTATTTTTTTACTGTGAAAACGACGGTAATGTTTTCTACTCCTCGCTGTCACCATTGGAATCGAAAAGAAAATAACACTTTAGGATTTTCACTTCCTATTGTACATTAATGTTCAACATAGCGTGGGAAAATGAGACTCTTGTTGAGCTACACTTTTTTCCAATGGCGTTTCAAAAGCTAGACAATTTCCCTTGGATATGAAATTGTTTGCTTGTGATTCAAGTTAGAGACAACAAATAATGTAATGTTTGTCTGTTAGACTTACACCGAATACATTAGTTTGTTTAACACACTCTTAACTTGAGGATTATAGGGCGATATTTAGTCTAGATTCTGGTCACAAAACAAAAATGACATCATTCGAAAAATAGAAATAAAATCCTGTTTTTCTTTAAGTTTACAATCACTGCACAGGACACTCTAGTAGGCCTAGCATACGACAAGCGTAGATCGATTTCATTGGGAATTGTCCCTCAATTGGCTTTCAAAATTACTGTTTTTGCATTTTGCTCCCATGGTCGACGTGCTCCATGGGTGCGGATGGCTCATTCCCAGTTTTTGACGTGTTCATGTTCAACAAATTTGAGCTGCTTCTTCTAAGTAACAGAACCTTTTAGAAAACCAATCATAGTGAGTACATCACAAAATTAAATTATTTCTGACTGGGGCTTCGTGCATTATGTGAACCTAAATTGAATTAATTTCTGTTTGCAAATCGAGAAAAATGCCAAAACTCTACTTCCAACATGTACGTTCTTTGATGCTAGTGCCACATTAGCTAGCATCACATTAGCTAGCATCACATTAGCTAGCATCACATTAGCTGTCATCACATGAGCTAGTGCCACATTAGCTAGCATCACATTAGCTGTCATCACATGAGCTGTCATCACATGAGCTAGAACCACATTAGCTAGCATCACATTAGCTAGCACCACATCAGGGGTTCATTAGCTAACTAACATACCTACCCGACAAACCCTACTCCAGAGGAATTGCGAATTCCTATAAAATGTACATATATAGATGATCAGTGAACTGAATTAGAAATACCTTTTGTTCCGATACATTCCTGTGTGGTTGAGGACACTTCAGTGCTTGTGAACTCGCCATTCATAGCTGTTGTATGCATGTTGTCTTCTCTCTTATCGAAATATTGAAATGACGCTCTGTCTATTCCTGTTTTAGTCTTCGTATTGAAAAGGCAAATAAATATCGTCAGCTATTGATGGATTGTAGATCTTCGCCGCGGAATAGAAATGGATTGAATGGGCCTTTGATTTACGCGCGTAGATAAATCGTGAGATCGCAAAACCAAACTTTTAAAAAGTTCACAAAGAATCACAACTCGACTACGTTTTATCATATGGTCGTGCAAGAGCTCTAGGCAAAGACAAACGTTCGGAACACTTGCGAGCTTTGATAAATAAATTCAAATTTTTAATATCCAAGGAAAAAAATGAAGCCAGAGCTTCTTTTCATCTTTCCGTGAGTCGAGTCAGAGCGAAATAAACAAATTGAGTTCATCTCCTGCTTCAGTAGCTGTATATTTATGATGCTCAAATTGTGCCTCTCACTTGCTTCTCGACTGTGAAGCCAGGACTGCGAGTCTTTGTATTCTACTCGACAACGAAATGCAAAGAGCCAAGTTTCTATGCACGAGAGCTATGCTTATTTTTCTGTCGCCGTGATGTATAACTAAACAATTCAGACACGGCTGCGACCCCTGAAAGTTTAGTCCCAAATAACATTTCTAAGGCACGCACGAAAAGAAAAGTTACTTTTTTAAAGCACAAGTTGTTTAAATATTGCCAAGAATTTTTTGCACACGACTGATTAAAGCTAAGACTAAATCCAAGTTCGGCTATAAATCACCGAATGTTCTCAGAAAAATATGATTTAGATTCATATTTTAAGTGTATGACGCAACACCAAAACTCCTATGCTACTATAAAATGGAGAAATTTATTCCCCTGAAGTTTCATCTATCATATTATCTGTAGTCCCCAAACATTTGCTGAGCGTAATGCTGTGTATCTTCTGCATGCTAAGCCAATTTTCTCAGTCGTACACAACGCTGTGGTGACACAGGTATGAAGACTACGCATCGTGTGAGTGCAAACTACAGAGCTGCTGCTTCTTCTTCTTCTTCTTCTTCTAGGTCTGTTTATTTGGGGCTTAAAAAACTAGTCCATGTAGCCCCAGATCAGAAGGTAACTACAGAACTTACGACGAATCAAGCAACACTCAGAAAATACTTGCACAATCGCTGCAGAACAGAAGTTTCTACGTACTTTTGTGGTACATTTTGCTGTTGTCAATTCACACATTAGAGAAGACATTACGGGCCTTAAACACTGACAACACATTTTCTGCTACTGGATTACAATGAGTTAGCTACTTTTCCCTTCTCTTCATTTCCGTTCTATTTGTTCTCTCATCCTGTCTCCCCACCCATTCTCTATATCCATCTTCCATCCCTCCTCTCTTCCCCAGTACTTTTTTAGTTATGTACTTTACCATCATAAATTGAATGATTATTATCACTCTGTATTGACTAGGCATAAAAAAATCACGCTAGCTGTGATGACAAACTTCACAAGTTGGAAGCAGCATTTTGGCTAGTTGACTAACAGAAAATAACAGTTTTAAATGTCACACAGCAAAAATTCCTAAAATTCAATTAATTTGAAACAAATATGCAGCAAATATTTCGAGAACTTTAGTCTTGTCATTTTTTTCCTTAATTTGAGCAAATTTCACACAGTTTTACTATAAGCGAGTACTTCTTTGTCTCTCAAAAATGCTGCATACGCGCCTCTTTTTGCTGCTCTGCCTCCCCAGCCCCTTTTAGGAGGAGCAACGGAGGCTCTTCATCTGCTGTTGCTCTCAACTCGTGCCGATAAATTTCAAGATTCGCTGCTTCATAAACTTCGTACAGAAGCGCAGCCTCTCCAAGGCGCCGAGCAAACTTCGAAAGTGGAAGGATTTCTAGAGAAGAGTTTCTCGATACATATTAGGGCACTTTGACAACACGTGATGGATGTGCGCGACTGGATCTATTGAACGTATACACTACTTTTGGTGTCACATCTTCACACTCTTTCCTGACTCAAAATCCTTTTCTGTATTTATTTCACTTTACTTCCAGGGCGACAAGGAGAAATCAGAGATATTCGTTCAGAAATTTTGGCTGACGGTAGTCGGCTACATTCGTGCTTGACGAGAATTACTGTTATCTCAGATACAAGAGACGAGTCTATCTTGGTTTTGCGACATTATTACACAAGCATATTCAAGTACCGAGGGTTATAAGTTTATTAACCCTTGTGTGGAGTTTGGTTATGTGGGGCTCCGTTTATATTTTTACTCCCAACGTTTTTAGTGTATACTGCGTGTAATATAGATGTAAACATCTGTTGTGTGTTTTAACAAGCGTTTGATTGTGACATTAAAATCTACAAAATGCAATGAGTGTACTAGACACCACAAACGCTCGCTCAGTAACAACAATATGAACACGAAAGATCTCAACACTTCAAAAGATTCTCAAGTCACTAGAAAAACAAAAGCAAAGAAAGCCACATGCAACCGTAGATTTAATTGCCAAAATTTTACAAAGATCATGAATAAATTATAAAAACGGCGATTTCGACCGTAACAATTATTTTCACCATTTAACAAATCTAATTCATTATAGACTGTCGGTAAACTAAAAGCAACATCAAATGCTTAGAAAATATTCGATTTGTTGTGTTGAAAATGACCTTTAAGGTCGAAGCGCCCTGGTTTAGAGGTTTTTACTCTTCATTGTGAATTCAGACCAGTAAAATGTTAAGGTTTCAAGCCAGTTTTTTTAATCCTTTTCTCCTCGAAAAATTGTACAAAAAGTCGAACATTTATGTATTTCAATTCGTAGATTAAATACATCATCGAACACTATCGAGATCCTTTCATGAGTATGAAGATATACGCAACAGCGCAGAGCTTCGTAAAATAAAAGATGTAAAAACATTTCTTCAAAGTTCTCAGCTTCAAATTTACGTTAATCTCATTTTCTTTAGGCACGGGATAGAGCTTCTTGTTCTCTTCCTGCAGCAGTGATACATGACGCCAGACCGAGAAACAAATATTTCACACCTTTGTAAAGAATTAAATTTCCTAATCCTATTCGCCATAAATAAACCCACCGATAGTGCTAGTAATGTTACATGCACTGTTAATGTTCTTGTTCAATACTCATTTCTTCTCCGAAAACCGTTTCAAATCCCTAAAACTTCCTTGTTTTATTCTTCGCATTGCATATCCAGTGAGCACCGAACATCCCATCGAAATTCTGATTGACTTATGGCTATGGTTTTTATCCGCTGATGTCACCACGTTGCGATAGCCTTGTAAAAATACCTTGCTTCACATTCCATACCTTTCATGAATCTCCATGTATTCGTGATACCAAATTAAGAACCCTTCTTCCTCTCCAGGTGCTGGGAGTCTCATTCCCTGCGAACATATGCCTGCTCTTTACGAACAAGCTTGTACTGTTCCTCCGGGCGCCGTGTTCATTTTCTGCCTAGCTGCTCACCTTTGATCGGCGTCTGCCCATATGCGCCCAGCAACATTTCGAGTCCTCACACCCTGTGTGAGGACTCGAGCTGACAGAGACTCAAGCTGCACGATAGTACGTACACACAGACAAGACTGCACATGAACAGGGAATGACGTGTGCTGGCTACATGCGATCTCAAAATTACGCATTTGCGTAATTTCTCTGCATTCCATTGTCATTATTATCAGATTTCTGCTACAAGTAGCCTCTGTGGTTTGAGGGTCAAGTATTGAGGGCTGTAGAAACTATCACTAATGAACCAGGGCTGCTAATGTGTCAGATTTCAGTGTTTTTAGTTCAGAGCTGTGGGTTGAGTATGACAAATTTTATGAAATTTGAAGCGATCTCTTCCTTTCTACTTGCTGTCTTCGAAGACAGAAGATTCCGTGTTCTAGTCATTCAGTATACAAACAACAGCTTTCTTCGAGTCAATTTTATTTCGAGACCAGAGGCGGGAACACAAGTTACAACAAAAACTGCAGTTACAACACCGGTTATACCTTTCAAGCCACGCCAGTATCACTGAAAGCAACAAAAGATATGCAAAACTACTATCTGGACGATGCATCAGTATGTCTACTGACAGCAGTGGCATCTTTTCTCCAGAGAACTGGAAGAAATAGTCAAAACCCAACTGCCTGTAAATATTACTGCACTCTTGTTCCACAACTGCATCTGAACCTATAAATTTATGAAAAAAGGTTCTAATCTGTGTTAAACTACTATAATCTTGGATTTTCCGCGGATTGTTAGTTTTTCCCGCCATATCTGGTAAAAATTCCACTATCCCCTGCCTAAACTATCAAATTTAGAGGCTTTTAATCAGAGCAACCACTGAGAGTTTCGTTGTAAAATAAAAAATCTTGCTGCTGAAATCAATCATTCGAGCGTATGGGCATTCATAACCAAGTAGGAAAATAAAAATTAGTTATTCATCAACAATTTACGAGATAAGAAGTCTACGAAATATGAGAAACATTGTAGATAGATAAATACAATATAGGTACTTTAACACCTGTACTTGTAGCTTTAAAAATTTTTCGTGATGAAGTTTGGGTTAACTCAAACTCATCGCAGATGAAGGCCGACAAGTACTAGTCTAAAAATCGAGTTTAACGTAACAGTTTGTTTTAAGTTCTAATGTTAAAATTTATTTACGTCGTGTATATAGTTTGCTGAATGGGTCTTTGGTACGATGCCTAGCTGCTATACGTTACCATTGTTCTGGCTATTGTATAGCACACAGATTAGACGAGTTCTAGTAAGAAAGTGATGTTCTAAACCAAGTGGAAACTTTTACATTTGTAAGCCGATGAACGGTAAATGTGAATATTGTTATGTCTGCTATTCACCTTCGCTTGTCTGGACAAAACTTGTCACCTAGTTTCAAGGTCAAGAAATGTGTTCCACTTTCCTACATCACTCGTAGCTTTTAAGTAACAAAACTTAAATAAGCTTCGTCTAACGACTACGTCCATGCATAAAATTCCTTTATTACAGTCCTCTTCAAGGCTTTCTTTGTGCCGGCCAAAACCCAAGTCTAATATAGTTATCTCCAGTACATCCTCTGAATTTAATTTCCCCGGACACCGAGCAGAATTCTTTTTTGAAGCATGCTTTGCTAACTAGAACTTTGTCAATCGTGATCTGGTAAGGTCTATTGGCGTGAATAAACACAGGCGATAAAAACCGCCACGTCGCCCCCAGAGGCTTGGCTACACCAACCTGCTTACCGTCTGAATCAGTCACGATCATTTGCGCTAGCTTCAAGGTAGAGTTGTCCTGAGTTTGGAGTTGTTGCACCAAAATCGGGCGAGAAACCGTGAAGTTTTTCACCAGCACCATGTCTGACACTGTACCA
Source organism: Trinorchestia longiramus (assembly GCA_006783055.1). Classification (NCBI taxonomy): domain Eukaryota; kingdom Metazoa; phylum Arthropoda; class Malacostraca; order Amphipoda; family Talitridae; genus Trinorchestia; species Trinorchestia longiramus. The sequence goes on from VCRD01001088.1 coordinate 93,912, forward strand.
GGGAAAGACTTTCGTCTCTCATTTGATATCCTTGTTAATACGATGTGTTTTAGCTCGACAGAATTCAACTCAATCCGGTCGTGAAGGATTGGGCTACATGGCAGCGATGAGGGCGAAGAAGAGACTCCTCTGAGTCGCATTAGTATGTTTGTGCACTCTTCAGGCGAGAAGACTTTAGTCTGTACGACGTTGTCTATGAAACTATCCACAGGAATGGACAACAATCTCACGTATGGTAGAAATTTATCTATTTTCCGGCGAATGTTTGATGGCGATGCTAGCTCGCCTTCCGACTCGAGATGGTAAATCGCCCTATAAAATAAAAGTTTTACAGTATTGCCTTCAGGTTCATTCACCCAGTAGCAGTCTGGAGCACTTCTACAATTTTTTTAATATAATTTGTAATTAAAATCTCTGCTCTGGGGTGAACCTGAAATTACGATTAACACGTTTGTTGCGATGCGACCCACCGGTGGGTCACTTAGGTTAGGTTCTGTAATTTTTTCAGATCCTTCTAGTGACTATGCGTACAAATTGAAGTTTTACACCAATCAGGCAATCGCAACAAACTTGTTAATTTAGCAATTTAACACGTAAGCTTTCAATATGTCCCATGATCTTGGAAGGTCTTTGTTAAGTTTCATCTCCTTTAAGCACAGCAAATCCGTATAATTTTTAACAATAACATTTCAGAGCTACCCGAGAGGCCTCTGCGCCACCATGTGGTTTGTCGTGTAGTTTTCCCTTCACAACCCCATCAACAAAGAACGTTGAAGACTATTCCATGCAAGATTTAATGTCCAGGAACAGTTACCTGATCACTGGTAGCCAATATTCAATCTATTAACACGTTGACTCCGAAGTTGCACGTATGTGTACCACTGAGGTTAGGTTGTGTAATTTTTTCAGATCCTTCTAGTGACTATGCGTACTAAGTCAAGTTTTACACCAATTAGGCAATCGGAGTCAACGTGTTAAACTAAACTTCGGTCCTGTGGGACCATTTCAAACACCAAGCTGGAGATACTCCTAACGACCATGATTCAAGTCCGTTTTCAAAAATGTAATTTACCTGTGTACAGGGACGCATACTAGAGCAGATTATTCTAGAATCACGAAGAACTTTTCAAATTACGTCCCCTCTAAGGGAAACTAAGCTTGTTCAGCTACTACACCTTAACTACAATATGGTTTTTACTATGACCTGACTAGAACGAGATCTGAGTTTAATTGGAAGCTAATTAAAGTTCCTCCCGTTTTACGACTTCGGACCTCTGCCTACCTCGTCAGGCTCCTTCACGTGTAGGAGAAAACTCTGGTTACAGTCACTAAGTAAGAGCATCTCTATGCACTAATTCATGGTCTCACTAAAAGAATGCCTCACTCCTTTCCCCCCCCCCACACACAACAAAAACTTCAACCGTTTCTGTAAAGAGTCGAGCGTACGTACACAGATAAGTAACACGAATTGCTAAAATAATCCGTGTGAGAAGCTGCCAATTAAAGATGTTCCCCTCACTCATAACCAATTAACCGACCTTAGTTTTCAGGTCACGATACTCACCATGAAACCAGGCCCTTGAAAAGCATCACTTCAGGTGTGGGCAGCACTGGCCGCTGTAGGAGATACATCCACAGCTCGTCCGTCATCTCTGAGATGTGTTCCTCTATCACCGACGGCCAGCATGCGTTCAGCTTCTGAATACACGCAACGCTTTAAGTTCAAGAGAGTTCGAAACAAAGTATAGAAAGTCTTGACGAGCTTCCTGCAAAGTGGCTCACCTGAGGGGCCTCTCAGGCTACGTTCTGTAAATTATACCGAGCCTTCTATTGACTGTGCGTACAATGCAATGATTAGCACCCGTCAGATAATCGCAGGGAACTAATATACGATTAAAGCTACTCGGGCATGTAACTATGAGTCCATCCTGTTATGGGAATTTCAAATAACCAATTAGTTTTCCAGGAGAAAATTTTTTTTCTATTATTACCCGAAGAACTACGCCTAGATTATGTAATACTGCATTTCACGGGAGTAATAATTGAAAATAGATTGTACGTCTTGTAGTTCCATTCTACAGATCTTTCCTTTCAATGTAGTGTAGCTGATCCTATTAAACTTTCTGTCCAAGGAATCAGCGTTTAAAAGAATTAGCTACTAGGGTGTGGAAATATTTCAATGGATGTATATGCTTCATTTCACAGATTTCAGATAACTATCTGCTGTTAGTGCACATTAGTACGTAGAAAAAAGTAGTCTAACAAAATTTATTTTCGAAAAATATTGCCAGCACTAAAAAATGAATTCCATCAGGAAATAGATTTTAGACCAAAATTATTAATAAGCAAAACTGGAAAAATTATGGACGCAAAGGCAGTAAACCGTCAGAAGTAAAGACAACTTCTGTCGAGGAAATTGGTTTTGTTTTAATAAAGAAAATATGCCGAGTTACCGCATAGTTAACAAGCGGTAAAAAAAATATTAGCTTAGTGTTTGTACCTTCGCAGGGAAGTCTCTTACGAGAGACCATAAAAATCTGCGTGAAATAAGCAATGGGAAAGGAAATAGTCTACTTACTGTGAGACAGGCGTTCATGAGAGAGTCCTCTGAGAAGAGCTTAGCCGCGTTGAACACTTCAGACACGTTGTCGAGGGACACTTGGTATTTCAGGAACTGGAAACGTGGCACAACTTTTTAAACGAATGCCGCAATAAATTACAATTTATGAGGTTATACGTCGAGGGGCAAGAATCAAATTCAATGTATCACTTTTAGGAGCGCACCGGTAAATTTCGAAGAAAAATCAAAGTTTTCTTGTATGAAATGTGAAAGGAGTTTGTCATGTTCTGCCTGTATGGACTACAGACTTCTGTGTTCAACTGTCCTGCGGCTAAATGAAGGAACCCTCGCGCATAACAGGATAGTTAACACGTTGACTCCGAAGTGGTACGTATGTGTACCACTGAGGTTAGGTTCTGTAATTTTTTCAGATCCTTCTAGTGACTATGCGTACAAAGTGAAGTTTTACACCAATCAAGCAATCGGAGTCAACGTGTTAAGGAACAGGATAGTTTGTGGCCACATGTTCTCGAGACGCTGGAACTCAGCGAGCGAACATGCGATCAAAATTCAGAAAAAGCTTGAAACTCCATAATTTATGAGCGAAACCAAAATGGATTACGCTAGCTGAAAGAATGGGTCGACAAGATCTTAAAAGAAAAAAGTAATTTGTTTACGGGATATTACCGGCGATGAAAAATGAAGTTCTAGTCGGAAGTTAATTTTGCACGCTTTTGGGCATCTTGTGTGCTTTTATAAATTGTTTATTACGTGGCTTCCTAATCAAGTTGGTTTGAGATCAGTTACAGCTTCAATTGAAGCTCAACTACAGAGCTTTATAAGCAACGTTGCGTTACTTGTGTTAAGTTGAATGACAAACACGTTCCCATTAATCAGCTCTCAAACAAGCTTGTTCGTATTAGAAACTGCACTTTTAAACAAAGGTTTACTGTAGGAAAAGTCACATTTTGTCAAGTTGCTATCGTTTTCTTTTCCCTCTGCTAAAATTAGACAGCTTTCCATGAGTAGATCCGAATAACCTGCTGCAACCAAAAAAAAAAGAAAATGACCTGCATTAGATGAAGCGGCTCACCCGTGTCAAATTCATTCAATAAGCGAGTAAATCTTAACACGTTGGCTCCGAAGTGGTACGTATGTGGCCGACTTAGGTTAGGTTCTGTAATTTTTTCAGATCCTTCTAGTGACTATGCGTGCAAAGAAGATTTACACCAGTCAGGCAATCAGAGGCAACGTGTTAATCGAGGTCATGATCGAAGAAGTTTCTAATTAAGGGAAGCAAGTTTACTCACATCTTTACACATGACAGCAATTCCATTGAGCTGGTAGAGCTGAGCAACACTGTACACCCGAAGTGCTGTGACCACATCTTTTAGTTCGCTCTTGCCACGGTAGAGATTGTTGAGAACCCATTTGAATCCCTCCACGTTACAGTGCAGCTGTACTTTGCCACTCAGAGCCTCCATGGTGTCTGTGTAGAGCATCCTCTCGAACACGAACGAAGCTGAAGCAAGCACGAGCTTGTGGGCCTATGCACAGGAGAAAAAGTTGAAAAATTCAAGTTTGTCACAAATGAAGATAATGACGTTGTAAAAGGGCATGGCTAGGTTGGGGAAAATTCGTTCGGCCTTTTTTTGAGTATAGTTTGAACCTGTACGACTAACGTTCAAACTAATGTTATTTCGGTAGAAATTTTAACTAAGGCTAGCGTCTTTCTAAATCAGAGTTTTGGGGCCTTTCAGATTTTTCGTTTAGTCATGGCTTTGATCAATAATTTCACTTCTGAACACTAGCTCTTTACTTCAATCTGATCACCGATTTTTTAAATAGCCTCCATACCAGGGAATTAACCGTTTTGCAATATTCAGAACCTCGTACATGCATTGACAACTTCATGAACTTGCACATTTATAAGCAATTGTTAAAAACTAAACAATGCTACGAAATAAAGACAAAGCTAGATGAATTAGACTTCGATCAACGAAAATCGTACTGAAAAGAACTCAAAGAAAAAGAGCTGCCAGTCCCTTTAAGTGCTCGAAATGACAGGTAATGATTCAAAATGCTTCTATGGAAAATTACAGACGCTATCCTAACATTTCAATGAAAAGAACCTTCTCATGACATTGACTACAATACTACATCTAATCAACATCAACTGAAATACTATTATGGAGCTTTCATAGAAATCTTAATTTTTCCTGGTTCCATATTCTACTTCAACTCGACAAAATACGGCCAATAACATGTCATCCACGAGCCACCAATCTTGTGTTCAAAGATAGCAGACAATCCACTGTCTAAGAGTTACCTTTATGACCTCGTTGCTCTCCGAGAAGGAGATTGTGAGGTCCGAGAGGTGCCCCAGAGCGAAGAGTTCAGCAAACCTCTGTGTGGTGGTCACGAGATCGCTCTGCCAGTGTTCGCGTGCTGTGAATTCCACAGCAGGAGGTTTGCAAAGGCCATCACAGTCACAACTCTTTTTGCAGTCGTTTTCCCTCTCGAACAACTTTTCTAGGTTTATGGATTTGTCACTATATACGTCTTCGTACGTCAAGTTCGCCGTCAAATCATTCTCGTTTTTTGCAAGTCTCAAGAATTCTTTGATCTCTTGCTCCACAAGCACCTTCGCCATGCAGCGGCTGTCTTCGTTCTTCAAGCTGACTGCAGGCTTGCCCTGATAGCTTGTTGAGTGATAAAAGTTCTCCATTTTCACGTATTATTCGCAACAGAAGTACTAAATTCGTTTACCCGAGGAGGCAGCGTGTAACAATACTTTAAAAACAACTATTTCAGTTTCTCAAAATTGAAGAGTCAAAGGTTTAAAACAAATTCAAAGCACTCCATGAATAAAGATTTTTACTTTGCCTATTTATTTTCTTCTATTGCAATGACACTCAAATTGCACAACGCAGAATACGAAATTAAATAATGGAACATGATACCCAGCCTTCCAAAATATTTCGTCAAACATTCCGCACCAATACCAGGAAAAGGAAAACATTTAAACCATATATTTTAAGCCGAATTAACTTTAGAAGAGCTTAGAGTAAAAGATCATACATCTAATTTTAGTAATCTTACCGTACCTGAAAGTGATGCAAGTTAGGATTTTTTATGAACCTTTGAGTACAGAGAGACTATTGCTGGTTTGGTTAGATCCACAAGCTACAAGTTAATTTTTAAGGAGGAGAGTTATCACTTTGGGTATCCAATAGTAATGATTACATCAAGCCTAATCAAGGGAATACTTTATTATATGGTACCAGTAACTAGGGAGGCTAAAATCTTGCCGCTCAAACCATCCCCTTCCACAGGATTTTCATTGATTTCATGCTTTTATTCATGTGAAAAAATCCTGCTTTGAGGTAGCATTTGGTGCCACTGGTCCGATTCTAAGAGTTAGATATATACTACATTCAACGTACTACAGAATCTTTCTGAACAAGTTCAAATAAATTCTCAAATTAAGTGAACAGTTACTGAATTCCTATCATGGGTAGAGTAATTGTAGAAAATAGTAAGAAAATCCGGAATCAACATTCGGTCATACTGTGGAAGATGATTCTATATGAACGTAGGATCTAGCTAACTCTACCTCTGGGTCGTCTACTGTGAAGAATATCTAAGTTTAGTCAGATACCGTATTAACACCGATGTAGTACCACAGGTTTCATACTAGACAGTTACGTAGTCTCACCACGCTCGTTTCAACAGGTTCAGGTTTAAATGCACCACAAGATCTGATTTACCTTGACTGAACGAAAGTTTCCATACCGGTTCATCTGAACACTACTTTCAATCGCTAGAATTTGCTTAGTGATTTACGTAAAAGTATCAACTATCGGAGTATCAGTAGGGAAGCGAATTATAACTAAACAATCCTCTTAACACGTTGACTCCGAAGTGGTACGCATGTGTACCACTTATGTCAGGTTCTGTAATTTTTTCAGATCCTTCTAGTGACAATACGTACAAAGTGAAGTTTTACACCAATCAGGCAATCGGAGGCAGCGTGTTAAACAATCTTTCCCGTTGAACGATAACCTCCGAATTTTATGTTTCGTAAACAAATGTGTGTCTCGACATGAACAGAACTACGGATACTTTAATAACCTCAATGCATCTGAACCGGCTTTGAATCAATTCATTTCCGGATAAGATTCTGAACCAACATGGAACCTAATTATTTTTAAGCCATCAGTTAGTCTAGAAACAAATTTCGTCACGATTACAGCTATTTAATTTATAACATGACCAAATTATTCCAAAATTAACGATCAGTAGTTACAGACCAGATGCTTGTGATCAAGACGGCATCAGAAAACTATCGTGCGCACCTAAGCCTACATAGAAGAAAGGACGACGAACTGGGTAACTGCACCTAAGGGAATTTCCGGCACCCACCAAGTGTTAATTATTGCAGCAGCACCACCGAAGTTTAGCAATACCGAAGTTTAATGGAAACTAAGAACATGCCACCTGATCGATGAACATCCAAAACTAACCTACGAGAGTTTGACCTATGTTATAAACAGGTCGCCGAGACAAAACGCAAGAGACATGGATCTATCATACATTCAAGATTTGCGTGTCCATAGTTTGTATTCTCCTTCAATCATTTTTAAATAGCTATGCAAGTTCAAGAGAGTCCAACAAATTTTGCGAAATATTCAGTCACCGTGCCATAAATATAATCATAGAATTCACGACGCTTACACATAGATTACAATAGCCTTTGGACACATGTGAGGACACACGGCGTAAGAATATTTAACACCTACACTCATGCAGACGGTCATAGCCAGCCTATCCTGGGACTGAATGCGCTATAGCCAAACAGGATATGCGTGAAGGTGTAAAACCACTAAACAGAGATCGGCGATGATCCTAGCTAGTTAATTAGAGACACTACATTACACGAAATATCGAAACCAGAGGGGAAGCTCTCACTGCCTAGAACTCTGTAGCAAAGCAACAAAAACATTGAAAGCACTTCAACAGCGAGTAGGATAGGCGTTTCAGTGTTGCCATCCCTACTTGACTATCCCCCCAGCTCGCCCAGACGCTCCTCCGGCGACGATGTCCTGGGTGACAGAAGTGATTTGCCCAGGCGAGCTTTGGAAACATGATACATGCGCCTATCAATTCCAGCTGAAGCCGTGCGCGCATGAAGGGAAGTTGATTTCAATCTAGAAACGCTACTTTCGTGAAATTGTATTGGCATATTGTCATGTGCTTTGATAATAAATAAGTGGTCGAAAACACTTCTCGAACATAATATAAACGAATTGTCGGCCGTCCTCGTTAGGAGGGAGTTGCGAAGATGTACTTCTCTTGTAAAATTCATAGTCTTTCAACGACCTTTAAACACAGTCCCTGGTTTATCCTGTCTCCATCATATACAGAGGCCGTAGCCACCAATCCAGACGGGAGTATTGACCTAGATGATGATCACAAAGGATCATCTATGGTACAAATGGAGAATAAAAATTTAGTATTTTCATCCCGCCATAACAATTCATTAACGGTTTGTCAACGCATCAATAAAGCCTCATTGTTAAGAATAATAACGAATGGTTTAATCGTGAGGTGGAAATTATTCATATAACTTATCGTAATTTAAATCGGTGACTCCATCTTAAGAACGGCTGCATGGTAGAAATTATTTCCGACTCTTTAATAATAAAAGGTTAATACAGAAAGTAGGTTTTTATTTATCAGTCTGACACCCCAGCTGAAAGTTTTCACCTTGTTGCTGCTTAGAAAACTACTAAGGAGGTAATTGTAATGACTTGTTATCTCTGACGTTTAAAATATTAATAAAAAAGGTCATCAAACGGAAGAAAGCATGTTCATTTAATTCTTAAGCTTATGTTCTTTAAGAGACCTCATGATTTTGATGCCAAAACGGAAAGTTAACAATTTTTTGCACGGAGAAATTCTGACAAAAAGCACAAAAAAGTAAAACCCTAAATTTCAAACCGTATTATTATAATTTTATTCAATGTAGAGTGTTCAACCTACACAAAAAATTAAATATTTTTTCATTAAATTCTCCAATGTAGTTAAAAGTACGTACCTAAACCCTTGTTTTCATCATTAACTAAGACTATTGAGGTCATGACTGCATGGAGCATACACATGACACTGTACGTGCACTGCCTTGTCAGTTGCAGAAGGAAGGACGAGTCTTATTATAAGACTATTTTTCTTCACTCGAGGACGGCTACCGTGCATCTTACTACCGTGCACCTTGCTACCGTGCACCTTGCTACCGTGCACCTTGCTACCGTGCACCTTGATACCGTGCACCTTGCTACCGTGCACCTTGCTACCGTGCATCTTCCTGACGCTGAATTATGTCCGCATGGCGTCTGCGGCGCAAAGTGCATTTGCAACTCATATGAGCAGTGAGAGGAGGCGCGTCGTGAGCAGTAGGGAACCCGGGCGACAGGGCACTGCCAAGCTGAGGTCTTCATTTAGAAGAGGGTCTGTACAAGATGAAGTTGTAACTTCTTTTGTACTCTCAAAACAACGCTTCATACCTACCTCCATTTTGACACGGAAATATATGGACTTTGTGATGAGTGTTTTAAATTTGACGCTATGAATACAAGAGGAGCAGTAGAACGTACGAACCAGAAATAACGGTCAAAAACTATTACTGAGAAACTTCAAGACTTCTCAATCTATAAACTTTTTTCCCGTTAAAATTGCCGCAACTTGGAACCAGCTGCCAGAAAACATAGTTTCTGCTGGCACTGTGAACACATTCAAAAATCGTCTCGATAAATTTTGGATTACGAACCCCCCAGTATTACATCCTACTAACTCTATGTCCCGAACTCCTATGATTGCTAATGTATGATTGAGATAAATGCTCGTGACATAAACGCCTGTGCGTGAGTGATATGTGTGCACATGACTAAATTGACTTACGTGGTTAAGGTGTACGTGCATGACTGACGGATTTACTTTAGACGGCATGGGACTTCGGTATTGAACCATGAATGGGCCAAACGGCTCGTTCCTATTGCCTTATTCTATTCTATTCTATTCTGTACAAAAATGTGTAGAGTAATTGCAGGTTTAGGTGTTTTTTATAACTATGTTTATTGAATCAAAGAAATCAGTCATTTTTAAGTGGCATACATAACAATAAGAATAACTTGTTTTATCTTATTTAAATTTCATGTCGGGATGGAATCCACTGAAAAATCTGCAGAATATATGTTGGTGTTTATTTAATTTCATTCTGTGAGAATGTCTCACATATTTACATTGACTATGATTTGGAAAAATGCATTTTTTTATTATTCGTCGTTAATTTACGGATACTAATTTTATTCAGAGCAACTGAAAAATGGGCAACGCCTTTGGTTAAGAAAACCTAAATGGCATCCATGATGAAATTTCTACCTACCTTTACTGGTTAAATTAAATTGAGGTATACACTTACTTTCCCCTTTAGCCAAGTTTAGAACTACAACATAAAAGCCATTTTAAATGAAATGGTACGACAGTTATTACTGCTGAGGTTGTCCTGTTCATTCAACTGCTATTGCCGCTGCTGTAGCTGCTATATTTCCTGCTAATCTGCCTGCCACTGCAGCTGCTAAATTTCCTGCTAATCCGCCTGCCACTGCAGCTGCTAAATTTCCTGCTAATCCGCCTGCTGCTGTTCCAATTCTTACATCTTATATCTACTGTACTGCTGTTACACCAGGTATTGTGCAGCTGCTATTTGTGCTGCTGTTGCAGCTGCTATTGTGCAGCTGCTGCTCGCCTAAAGCTGAAGGCTCAGCCGAGCACACAGACACGTGAGCAACTCAGCTCAGAACTGGGCGCTGAGTGCTGGACCCGCTGATCAGCGTCTCAAGGTCATTAGCTGGACTTCAAAAATACTTCAAGGGTGTCAAAATTCCCCCTCAAAATAGAAATATTTGCTATACGACCGCTCATACAGGGTGCAGCAACATAACTTCCTTTTTTTCATGCGTTTTGCTTTATAAAAAGGAAGTTACGTTGTCGCACCCTGTATAAGTAGTGACCGTTCACATATGTATGTAGTAACTGCTCATACAAGTAGTAACCGTTTATACAAGTAGTAATCGCTCATACAAGAAGTAAGCGTTCACACAAGTAGTAACCGCTCATACAAGAAACGACTTATCGTACAAATAACACTAGGCGAGTTCCAAATATATAACATGCAGAATTAAACAAAGACATTAATTTCAAATTAGCTTCTACCTTCTTGCTTCCCCTGTAACTGTGGTCTGAGCGACAGGACTAAGCGTTGGCAATAAGTTTTAACGCAAAGTCCACAATTTTTATCCACTTCTCTAAGTTACGTTCACAAATATTTCAGTATGGTGTGGATAATTACAATGGAACTCCTCCTCATCACAATCCTAATTCTTAAACAACATTCTCCATGAACAATTTTAATAACGGAAGAGAGAATACTGAAAGGCCTCATTTTCAATGAGTAATGTACTCACTTGTAGCCTCTTGATGCATATGCATATAGGATTTAATTTATAGGGGGAAATGGCAGAGTATAAATAATGATGTCTTTAATGTGATGACAAAACTAAAAAAGTAGGCCTCATCTCCGAAAACTAGTATCATTGGTGAAAAAATTAAAGAAAAGAAATTATTCGCATAGAATCTACACCACAAACTATGGTCAGTAAGATAATTTGAATTGTATGTGCCACTTGGTTACATTAAAAATTACTCAAAAAACAATTGATTTTATTATAATACGAGAACACAATTGGTTTGGTGATCGTACGGGAAACACAAATGGTTCTGTTATAGTGCAAGAATACAATTGGTTTTGTATTCATTTTGAACAAATTGTGTTCCCTTGGACAATGAAAGTCTGTTCTGGCCAAGACGTCCTCTTGCTGCTCCGACGCAGAGCTGCTGATCCGACATCCAACAAGATCAGCCTCTCCAACGAGCAACCTTTGAAGTTCAAACTCGAGCCCAATGGTCTAAAACTTCGCGCGAATGAACGCCACCGTTGAAGTAGGCCGTCTTGACCAGGAGGTGCCGCCTCAATGATAGTGACCACTTCTCTCGCTGTACTAAGAGGTTCCACTCCGTCTACTTCCGTAAAGCAGAAAAATAAAATTGGAAAACTCTTTTCTTAACTCAACGTGTCAGTAAAAGGTATTGAAGTACTATTTTCTTACGACTTGTTACTCTTTGTAGTTATTTATTGCAAGAATGTGTGAATACACGTGTGTGTTATTAATTAAGACGTGTTCTAACCATGTATAGAGAGATAATTATTCTTCGAGTATAAAATATTTTCGTCCATTTCTTTAGGTACATAGGCAGACTTAAAGACGTTTCTCATTCGCACTAAATGAATCACAGTTGTTTAGGGAAAGAAGCATTTAAAAACATTTAGTTCAAACACTAATATGTAGCATTGTCTCATAAAATAATGTTTAATGTGGTACATCTTACTAAAATACTGTAATTTAGAATTCTTAATAAGTCAATACAGCATAGGCTGTATCATAAAAAGAAGCCTTGATCTTAAAAATGTATGGAGACTCTAAAAACAAAAGTTCAGCTGCTGGAAAGCTCATCAAAAATCTTGAATTCGTATGATCTAACACTGCTGTTGGTAGAATCACCATCGTTCGAAAAAATTATTCATTTATATTATTATATGACTCATTTTTTGGTAAAGAGAATATATTATGGTATTGGTTTAAATCTTTTCATTACTAAAGAAACGATAGGAATTAATGTGTGTAGTATCTTTATAGCAATAATTATTTTAAGTGAATGGTTGTCTTGATTGTTTTGTGTTTTTTATTGCATCTTTTCTTCAATTATGCTTTGTTTTAGAACTTCTTCGGCCTCTTTAGTTTTTTGTAATTTTGCGCTGTGAAACTTTTTGCTTTCCAATACCTTGACTGACACAGAACCAAAACTGAAAGCAAATAGTTCATTTGATGTACATGTTATATTTCGGAAAGATCAGGGAACATAAAAAAGAAAACCTACCTCAGTTTCTGTATATTTATAAATAACATCTATGTTGAATCAGATTACCTGTGTTAATCTGAGCAGTGGTGCGTTTGATACATAATCAGTACGTTCCTGATGTGACACAAGCAGTTACCAAACCTTAACAATTATTATACATATATATTTCATGCCAAAAACATTGATATGTGTCATATCTATCACGTTATGCAGTGAAGGGTTGAGCGACTTTAGTTCCATGCGGACTGCGTATCTAATTCTCTTAAGCCCTGTTGCGCCTGAAGCTAGTCAGTGTTGCTAGGACAGCCCATGAAGCGTAAAAGCTCCCTCTGTCTGTCCCTCACTCTCCCTGCAAGCCTCCTCTCCCCTTTGCGTTATCAGAGCAGCCAGAATCCAGGGAGCTTAACACGGGATTCCAGCCACACTCACTGTCGTCCCCAGAAGCCAACATGAAAATTCTTGCCTCTGCTAAAGGAATTCAAACGAAGCTCAGAAGCTCTTCTCCAGCACCGAGAGTCACACCGCAAGCAGCTTCGTCCTTCTTTAGTTGTTCTTTACGAGGGAAGAAATACAAGATTTGATGAGACTTGCTGCGACTGAGGAAGGTGCGGCTGGAGGTTCTGGCCGATTTAAGAGGCAGAAAAGGAGGAAGGTGGCCCTGTTTTGGTTTCGAGTTAGTTATGACCCAAGAATGTTTCACAAGCGTTGTTTCCTTTTCCACATCAGTAGCACCAAAAAGAATTTAATATATGTAGTCTCACGTTTATTTAGCTTTCGGCAACTATCCCAAATTGCGAGACTGACTCTCTTTCTCTCTGCCTCTCCCTCTCTCCCTATCTATCTATCTATTTAAGCATATAGATTATTTTAACACTAACACCGCAGCTTATATTTTACGTGACTTGTTTATGATCAAATGACCATGTGTGCTGCCATAGGAGAGGCCTGTATAAAGGCACGTGATCGCTCGGCTACACAAAAGTTATACTCAAAAAACTGGTAAAGTATTAGTTAAAGGTTATTGAGGTTTAATGGTCACATGCAATAGTGATTATGACCTCAAGAGTGAGACATCTGCGAAGCCTCTTTATCTGCAGATAATACACTTCTCATGTAAAAGTAAAACGGGGATTATACCAAGATATATTATGATATCTGTAATAAACTTAAATAAAAACGTGCTCAAATTGTACATGGGATTTGACAGCTAAATGTATTCAATAAATCAACCAACTGCGCTGAAATTCTACTCTAGAACTCTATTCTCCATAAACTTTGCATTGTTGCATACTTGTGTGTTCTAAGAGACTCATTACGGTGTCTGAGGCCCGATTTCCAGTTCTGTGCCTTCACTACAGATGTAGATTATACGAGTATTTCGTGTGCATACGAACTCTGCAGTACTGCTGAGTCTTTTGATGGACAATTCTGCTGAGTGCACAACGTAAAAATCTGCAAACAATCAGTCTATTTTGACTCAGTGCAGATCTGCCGACAATAGCTCTATTCGCATTGAGTGCAGGTTTGCATATAATCGTTCTATTTGCACTGAATGCAGGCCTGCAGACAATCGGTCTATTTGCTCTAAGTGCAGGTCTGCAGACTACAGCCATCCCTGTGTCTGCAGGCTACAAAGAAAGCCTAAGGGTCTCCAAATGCCCCATCGCGGCCCCGATGTGCTGTCACCAAGCATATGTTCACCTCAAAGGGAAAACCAATAGTAATGTCGGAACAGTCTGGAGCTCACGTTTAGGCCTATTAAGGCCCATTGCTGCCATTGATTTGGCCTGCCTAGGACTCGGGGATTGCGAGTATTGAGGCTCGGCTCTAGGAAATTACGTGTCCTTAATCCACGATGTATAAGCAAGGAGGTAGCTGAGAAATCTTATACGAAAGCCCCACCGCTGCACTGTCTAATGAAAAAGGAAATGCAAGCCTTAAAACGTTCCGCCATCGATGCTGTTTTTCGATTTAATGCAAGAATAGCGTCACTTGAGCACCGCAGTCAATGTTACAAACAGTCACGTATGTGTGATCCCATCTGTTGTCTGTCACATTTTTGAGGGAGAGTTAGTCTAATTTTAGTTTATTTGTAGGAAATAATATCCTTTAAAAATAGAGTAAACGATATACTCTCAGTCTGGACACAGATCATCGTTTTGTTTAAATAGACACTAACTCACTGTTAAATATATATTAATAAAAGTTTTCTTTCCAACAGTGTGAAGCATAAGACGTTACTGTCAGGCCTGAAAGGGATTTTGATAGCTCATAATAATCTTGAGATGGAAAATATTGCACAAAGCGATATTCCTAACTGCTTGGAATAATTGTTTCTTACATAAAATACGAATGTAAATCCTTCCTTGTTTAAATTTGATGCAGCCTGCTTGGATCTGAAAGCCTTTCATTACCATGAATAGAATGGCATAACTTTCAAGTGAACATACGTGCATTCTATGTACATTATTTTCTTTTTCATTATTCTTATTGCAAAATAAATAAAAATTGTTAGTGAATTTGTGTCCTTTTTATGTCTTATGTAGTTTCAGATCCCTTCTAAGGCTATAATAATGAATATTTTATTAACATTTCTTGAATTTCCGTTCAGCAATACAGAAGAAAAAGTAACTTTGAGTCAGACGTATCAGCGATACGATCATAAAGTATCTTGGAATGAAAGAGGACATCTATATAACGACGACGGAAACAGAATTAATTCGTTTATTATATTTAAGCAAGCTAACAATGGAGTTTTGTGCTGCTGTGATTTGGACCTGCACATTGGAATCGAATCACCATAAATAGAAAGAGCTCCAAATTTTGTAATTATATTGCAGAACTCTATTTTGTGTCGGGATCTTTACACTTTTATTACTATCGTGTATCCTTGCCATCACCATCGTTAAATAAAGAATTTCCGGCTGAAGTTTTTATATTTTCATCTCACAAAAATTTGAGTTGAATTCGAAGCTTTGTAGAACTGAGATGGTTATATTTATTCACACTTCATCCCTAAACACACTCCGCATAAACACAAGGAATACTATCAGTAAAATATACACTCATGCTCATAATGGCGCATTAGTACAAAGAGCGAGCTTTTTAAAAATGAAAGACAACAGTGTTTGCAGTTCTGCATTTCAAGTTTTTTAAATGAATGCTTTTCAAATGACAGATTTTGAAAGATATCATTTATTCGGTATACATTTTCAGGATACACCACTGGATGTAAACAAAAATGTCGATTCTAATTGAAATGAGATGGAGCTGCAGCTTCATGTACATGGGCATAATAGCTTCTCGTTACTTTCAAGACTTTAACTCAATGAAAATACAAACATATTCTCCACTGTCGTGATGTTTATCAAATTTAATAATCCTCCTCAGCAAAGTAGTCTGCAGTAGGTGAAATCAAAATATGTTTCTCTTTAATTTCATGTGTATGTCATGCAGCCAAAATAAAAAATACGCATATAATTACTGTTTTACGTTGCTGTCAAGTAATTCCTGTTTTAGTGATAATCACAGATCTAAGAATCAACCCGTTACTCCAGGCGTGACTTCTGTAATCCGCAAGTTTTCCCCTGTTGAGCCGCCTGAAGTCGGTTTGCACTGAAGCTTGATGCAATAATGGGCTGTGCATTGTTGTGTCATGTCTCCCTAGTTCAGAAGTTGAGCGTCCAACTATGCTTCCTCGCCAGGGTTGGCTCAGCCCGCCACAAATTTTGGCAGACAGCTTCAGTGGACGCGCTGCTTACGAAGAGTTCGCTGGTACATTGAAGCCTTGCCACTCGCCCATCGTGGGTCACCTAAAAACGGTTACATAGCCGTTATTTACGGGGTAGTGAAGTGGCACTTTGGAAGGGCATAAAAATTACACCATGTGTTGTTCAGTGGACGATGAAAAGCTTGTCTTTTTCAAGAACTCACTTGTTGTCGACTCCCGGACACTGATGCAAAGTTTCTTGCTTCTCCATTTATTCATATGAAAAGAATCTAATCGCAAGTACACAATTGATGTGTACAATTTCGTTCTCATTTTAATTTAGTGGAAACTGTACTATTCTAGTTGTATTATCTCAAATGTGACGTGAAATAACCGAGGCCGTTCGTGAGACTTCTCAACGACCCCAGAACTTCTTCTGGCTAAGAAGAACCGTCTTGCTGGCTTCTAATGCTGTTATGTTGTTGTTATCGCCCACGACATATTTCATACGATTCCATCCAGGAGCAACAGGGCCTAAAAGAGGCCATCTCCAGCATGAGTGAGGTGCCTCCTAGTTCTGAGAAATCGTCGTGCTGTCATATTTCAGTTCGAGGGCCTCCCACAGATGGAAAATATTGTCAGGTTCTTTTCTTCCCTGGAACTCTATTTTGTGCCTGGAAACTAAAAACTCTGCTTCAGAAGTCAAGGTCTTTTTGTAAAATGGCTTCACAGGGGCTTTTATTTCCTAATAAACTAAAAAAAGTTCATTTTCAATTTCACAATTAAGCTTCCAATTGCAGTTTTTGGGTTCAACTTGCATAAATATTTGATGCCTTGTGATCATGCTACGATTTTTGGAAACCGTACCTGAGTAACGGTACACGACCTATTTTATCTTTAGGTAAAAAGAAAAACCAACGCAGAGACAAAAGTATCTCATAGCAAGCACTTCGGTACACCGTAAATTTTAACATCAAAGTTGCAAATCGCAGGCTTTCAATTATATAATGAGCAAAGACTTATCACCGCTTGCCCAGTAGTGACAATTCAGTGAAGAGTCGCACAACTCACAGGCCTTATTCATGTACATTGTTTCTCAATAATACTTCTATGACATTCCATCATACATTGAATAATTGTTCATCAGGAGCAACAGAGATCACGGATTAATACTTTGAAGTAGCTTGTAGTTAACATTACTTGTAACATGCTAAATAAAAGTTGAATCTCTCAATACAGTGGACGCAACACTGAAGTAGAAACGCAACACTTCGAAGTTAATGTTTTGATAAGAGAGTGTGAGACACGCAATACTTGGCTAAAACTTAACTATTAATGGTAAAGTATATTGTAGGACTCCTGTGCGATTATTTGCAGCAGCCTCGTGCGCTAGCGAGGAGCATACTAATTAAGGGATTATCTGCCTCTACATGGTTATCTACTTGGCTAACCTACATAGGTCATACTATGAGCAACGCTGAAGCATAAGTCTGACAGTACCCAAATGACCAAAGGCAGTGTGAAAACCAAACACTCAGTGTTTCACATTTTGCATGTAGCTGTTAATGTAGAAATCGTGGCTTTAAAGGTGGTGGTAAACACTCGTGAAAGATGTTTTTATTTTCAAGAAATGACTACGTGAGAAAAGTTTTAGAAATACCGCTATTTATTAGCGTATTGATGTCTTCTGCGACTGTATCGGAGGGTTTCCCCTACGATTTAATATTTGCACTCAGACTCGCTTCATATCTGAAAAAATTAGTACATAGTTCTGATGATGATAGGCTAATACCAACTGGACTTGAAGTCTCCATTCGGGAGACACAATCGTACACCATTTTTCACAACGCGTGGAGGACTTGCGAGATGGGAAATGCCCAGATAGAAAAAGAAAAAATGATTTATTCTAATATCATTGATTCGTAAATGTACAGAATTGGATTTTAAAATACCTTATCGTTACGATCCTTACATGATCGAAAAACAGTGTTTGATATCATAATCAGTTGTTATGTTCTCAAAATTTTGCATGAAGAATTTTAACCCTGAGAACGCAATTCTCGTGAGGGGATGCCTACTCTCCCCACCATGTAAAATCTGTGTGATGCACAACATTCGTTACTCAAATGCTACCACACTTAAATGCCTTCCTTTTTAAATCCTCTATTCTTCTGGTATTCTGTTCGCCAAAATCTTCTCACGATAAATGGTCGAATCCAACACTTTTTCTTTGCCTAATTTAATGGATGTACAGTATTAAATGAGTTTTAATCAAATTACCAGGAATTTTGTCACAGTATTTATACTGCTAGCTACTAGAAATAATGTTCATTCAAAATCAGTTTTCAAATATGTTCATTTGTAAATTTGAGTTGTGTTTTCTCAAGCTCATATCAGTCAAAGCATGCTGGTTTAGTATGTCGTTTGGTTCAATTATACTCAATTAATTATATCTAAAGTTTTTTGTTCAGTGCTAAATGAATATAGTAAATGCTTGAACACGGACATTCTTAAAAACACTCAAGTATTCGAAGTGTCCCTAAAATAAATTTTCTCTAAAATAAAGTGTTCAGTGGGTAACTTTCTCAATGTGCTAATACCCGTGCTGTTCTGAAGTCAATAGAAAGAAAAAGAAATGAACCTTTTTCCATTCAGGTATACATGATATATACAATGATTTTTAAATCCCTAATGCTAGCGTCTTAAAACTAGTAATCAGGCTTCCAGTGATAGTGTCCGTGGATTTTGTGACTTGAGGTAGAGGCTCGTAGGAACACGTTGCAATGATCTGGAAGTTATAGGAAATAGTTCAAATCAAGTCAGTCTGTCAGCCTTCCTGATCGTTGCATAACAAGCAGGGTAAATTTCGATGGCTGCGTATGGAAGCGAACCGTCGAAACCAGGGACTTCGCAGCACAAACACAGATCGCTAACTACTAGGAAACAATGTCCGCTAACTGGTCACTAAAATGACCAGTAAAAGTGTCTCTAACGTTCCAAAAGAATGATTTATAGAAAAAACGGCATTACAAAGTAAACTGTTTTGGAGCTGTTTGTATAGACTAGGTATAACTGCTAATATATACTGGTAATTAAGCATAAATTTACTACATTATTAAGATATAGTTTAATTATATGCTGAAACACCTGTCATATAAGAACATTTATTTTTGTTCATTACATAATTACATATTGACTTCATACTTCAAGGTCATTTTTTACTGCCCTTCTAAGCGTGTTAGATAAACTGCAGCTACCGATAAATGGCTCGCTGGATAGCATAAAATCCTTTTCTGTAAACTGTGCTGTTTTAAGCATAGTTATAAATATTAACCACTAAGCAGGGCATCAACAACTTCTCAGAAAAAAATGATTCCCAATACTATTTTTTTAAACGTATTCATGAAGCTGGCTGACAGTAATAAAAAGGTAGAATACCAGTCAATTTCACGGCACATCTCTAATATCTATATATTTCATCATAATCTAGTACCATAGCCATCGAAACAGTCTACTTTGTACTGCTGTATTTCCTATACATTACTCTTTTTCAATATGAGAGGCATTTTTTTAGTTCTATCAAACTATTGTATTGCATTATTTTAATCAGTTAGGTGCAAAAAACAACTTTTACAAAAGTCTTTACCACTGTTCATAGTATAACGGTTGATCTCAACAGTTATTGTACAAAGTGTTTTAGTTCTTTTGACAGCCGTTCTCCGTTGAATGAAACATCAATTTTCAAGTAAAATTTCACAATTTTTGGTACACGGCATTCCTTTTGCTCTCACAATCTTGTTTTCTGACACTTCAACTAGTTCTTTAGGGCTAAGCATTACCCAGCTGCAGTTTGCTGCCTAAGCCAACGGCTTAACCCACCAACACATACTAACACTAAACTATTCTACCATTGCAAGAAAATAAGAACTTAAATTTCACTTACCAGCTAGCTCGAAGTAAGATGCGTTCAGAGGAAGTGAACAAACATTAACATTGCGCTCTTAGCAAACACTAGTATGAGAAAACGCTGTTTCGAGTGCTTCCTTTCAGATCCTGTACACCGATGATTTCACTCAAATCAATCATTCACTTGTTTATTTTCTTGTGGTCGTGAATATACGAGAGGAAGTTTGTATGCTGGATGATGATCTAATAAGTGATAAAAGATATCAAAAGCTCACATTTCTTCAATACGGATACATTTTCTTTAGAGGTAAATAAACTCCTGTTGACTTTTAGTCAATGCAAAAGAATTGAAGCTAATTTTCAGATTACTTAAGCAGAACATTCATGAGACTAAATTTAATTTACTTGCATGAAACAGACAAGATGTAGTTTCTACTGACTGTGTTCAACGTCTTTCGATGTCAATCATCTGACACTAATAAACTGAAGCTAAGCTACAGTAGTGTCCATTTGTCTATGTCGGTATTTCAATCTTAGCAACTCAACTCACGTTTTACATTCTTTTCTCTTTTAATGTTTTCTTCCAATACTTAATTTTCGATTTTATTACTCGCTTTATTTCGATTCTAGATTTTTCGTAACTACACTCGCCAGCCATCTGTCTTGCTAGCACTATTTTCGTCCGTATTTATTTGTAATTCTGGTGTTATCATGAAACCCATGTATCTATTTTAGTAAATGTTTTTGTGATGATAAATTAATGGGAAAACTTTGAACTTTCGATCTACAATAACTGTTGTACCAATTTTAGTAAATATTTCTGTGATAATAAATTTATGAAAAAAACTTAGAACTGTCAATCTACACCAACTTCACTTTGACAATCGTTATTTCACTCCTGGCAGTTCATGGCATGTTTGAATTTACTTTTTCATTTATCGGATTTTTTGGCATGTGAACTCTAATTTCATTAAATGCTATGAAGTTCTAAGTTAAATAAAGTAATAATTTCTTCTTTATAGGCTATCAACTCATCACACTGAGTGACTGATCAGCAACTTAGAAAGCACAACTTCATAGTTTCATTCTTCCTCGAGTATTTAATTACAAGGTTTTAGATTTACTGTCGTGAACTCAAACTGTCACATTATGTTACTTGTAACCTTATTTTCGAAGTGAATGTCTTTTTTGAGATTTTCTTCACTCTTATTTATACGTTTCACTTCAATTGTGAGGACATATCCTCCATTTGTGATATTATCAATCAATGTATCTCTAACACTAAAAGGTCTTAACGATAAGGCATTTTAAGACTCAATTTTGAGTATTTTGTGTGCCAGCAATGTTGGAAGAAACTGTTTTTCTCTTTCTTTCTTTATCTTAGTGTTATCCATCACCGTACTGTAAGACCAGAAATCTTGATTTCTTTTAAATATGGGACAAAGATTCTTTACCACTAATCTCTGTGGAATTATGTATATTGTATTCAAGTGATACAATATTCAACCATACCTAGTTGGTCTAAGACTTTTCCACATCTCTTCAGAGAGCTGGTTTTCTATGGTAAAACTATTACGATTGACCAACGTTTCGTGTGAACGTATTTTATATACAACTCCACTCTAACGTGTTATTTGAAAACACCTTCATAGAGAAATACAGGGTGTCTCAAAAAAATGTACTCATCCTTTAACCGTTGCCAACATGCTGTCTTCTTTGTGTTGCAGGTGTGAGGTTTGAACCTTTGCGAACATGATTCTTTAATCACATTTAATCATGTTCGCAAAGGTTCGAAGCTCACACCTGCAACACAAAGAAGACAGCATGTTAGCAACGGTTAAAGGGTGAGTACATTTTTTTGAGACACCCTGTATTTCGCAACAAAGCTTTCCTAATGCAATTTATTTGTCAGTTTCGTGAATTTAAACGTAGATTTAACTATTTCACGCTATTTTTAATCAATAAACATAGTTGAGTCTCATCGTTTAAGCTTGTGGTTGTTCTCTTGAAGGAGAAGGCCTTGTCGTGGCTGCCGCTGGGTTCTGGTACTGCGAGTCATGTTCTACTCTAAACCTCTGATACCGAAAGGAAAAATCCCCAGCTGCTCCGTAAAAAATCTTGCCACTGTCTACTATTTTGCTCTGAGTGAGAAAGCTGGAACTCAACAGTTCAAGCTTCTAGTCTTCGTTCAACTAGAAGGCAAATGAAACTTTATTTCCACTTCAACGATCGAGACTGGAATATTACGTGGATTTAAGCGATATAAGTTAATAAGTCAATTAATAATAAGTTATAATATAACTAATATAAGTTTCTAGTTAATTACATGAATTTCTTGTACCGTAATGGCTCTTCCTCAATTTCCATAGTTATTGTTTTCTAAAATAATTGTATGTTTCCCTTCATAATGGGGTCGTAAGCCCTGAAGGAATCTTTCCGTAATCTTATTAGTTCCCGTGAATTATTACATCATGATATTCCATCATGCATATGACAAAATTTACTGCACGAAAAAACATACTTCGTGGTACTGTCTACCGCACACAAATAAATTTCCAGCACTCCCTAAAGAAGGATACAATAGGCAGTCCCACAAAGCTTCTGCTGCAACTCGACCCAGGGCCTCTATGCTAGCTTTTTCAAAAAAAGGGGTTTTTGAAATCTTTATGAATATAGGCCAATCTGAATTATTTTTATTAACATCGGACTTCTTTAAAACCCTTCGTACACGTTCTCAAATTTTCAATGAACGTGACAAACGCCATCTGTAACTTCAAAAGGCTTCTTCACCAGCAATGATAAACTGTCTGTCGTGTCTATCAAAGTATAATAGAACTCTGTCGAATACATCGGACAGAATAAAATAATAAAATTATGGTATCTTCAGTCTATATCTAGATGAGGAACTCAATATTATCAAACAGGAAATTACCAAAACCGCAATTGCGGATGCTGCAATAGTCATACAAAATTTGTATGTACGATATTTAATGATAGAAGCATTTTGCGTGGTTAATTAACTGTGTATGATCCTCGCTTGCTTATCGCAGTGTAATCTTTTAGTTAATTTATCGGAGCAATGAAGCTGGAATGGGATACAAACATAATGAAGCACGTATATATTCCTAGGTATTATTTCCTAGAACTCAAATTGTTGACCACAAAATTACACACGCGGCTCATTTCCTCTGATGCAAGGAGCCCTTCATACCATAGGAATTTGTTAACGACACTTGACGTCTCAATTCACCAGAGAGGCGGGGCTAAGGGCAACCGCATGAACGATGCCAAATGCCACCATTGTTCGAAATGATAGGACAGGTTTATTGTTTCAGAAACAAGAACATAGATTTTTGACCTGTTCATTTCTATTTATATCTTAATTATATCAGCTTTATCTTAGAGGTAACATCCTGGATATAAAGTTTTGTATATTAATGTATTGGTTTATACTGGCACTGCATGGTGGTGCATGACGTCCAAACGAGTTGCTCTTGTGCTCATTAGTGTGCCGAAGTAGTGTCGGCGCAGTAGTGCTTGACCAGAAGTTAGATGGTGTGGTAGCGCGACTGTCTTCTTTGGTTCGACAAATCGTGTTGCACTTGGTAGGCACTTGAATTTAGTTTACAAACTTTTTGCTTGAATCATATAATGGAGGTCTAAGTCTGTTGTTTATCTGCACGCTTTTCAATTAGGCGCATCGAACGAGTGAACTCAAATTAGATTTTTCGTGAAACGTTCCTTGTTTGAAACGATCTCAGGTGTAAGCACAGGCCCTATTCACCATCAAAAACAAGCTAAGCTGAACCGCTCGACCTTCCTAATGAAAAAACTCAGCGACTAATTAACTTGAGGAACCTTCTTCGTTAGTGGTACGTGTACAGCTCCTTGTGCCTCTAGGTCAGCTCTAGCTACAGATCATTTTAATAAAAGTTCAACTTGAATGTCGATATGGCAGAGTAAACAATTTTACTTTGAGAGAATGAAACCAATTTCTTTATTAACTTTTTAGTAACAAAATCACAACTTTTAGTGAATAGGATAACGAAATAAGTTTTACATCACATGGTATCCAGGCTTCAAATGTGTGAAATGCATTTTAAACTCTGTCTTTATGAAAACATTATTGAGTTAACATTGAGAATTATTCATGCTGATATTTCATTCAGTTTCCTCCAAATAATCCAATGCTGTACATCTACCTGCTATACATGTATGTAAGGAGATATGAGGCTCGTTTTGTATTTCTGTCGCGGACGGTAAGTCTAAATCTCTAATTTAATGCCTGCTCCAGAGTGAGAATTTAGTCTTACTCCATTAACCGAATTATCTTCCATCCGACTTTGTGATGTCGGTGAGCGGCACGATTTTGCTAAATTGTTGGACATCTGTCGCTGAAATAAATTTCTAAATCAACTTAACTTATTGGAAATGTAGTGCGACATATTCCCTCTGGTCGGAAAGAGTAGGTGAAGATGGAAAAAGTCTATGAGTTTAACTCACTTCGTTATACTTTCAACGTTGTACATTTTCCTTTGAAAAACGACAAGAAAGAATGATGAAAGATTAAGTTTATAAGAGACGTGGGTTTTCATTCAAAATCATTGAAGACGATCTTTGGATCTTTCTAACAGGGCGTGCAAGACGGTTGTTACCGTTTTTGTTTATTAATTCGTGCTTTTCACGTCTTTGATTGTGTGTTATGTTTTCTGTTTAATTTTCATTTTTCTGCTGTTACAGTGGGTGGTCTGAAATAATCCTTTAATATCCTTTGGTAGGAACGATCACGTTGTTTATTATTTAACAAGATCTCAATGAAAGCAGCGTCTGCACCAATTTTTAGCACAGTTGACGCTAATTTTTATCACACTGAGAAAATGAATTATCTTTAACACGTTTGTTGCGATGCGACCCACCGGTGGGTCACTCAGGTTAGGTTCTGTAATTTTTTCAAAGCTTTCTAGTGACTGTATGTACAAAGTAAAGATTTGCACCTGCTAGGCAATCGCAACAAACGTGTTAAAGCCCTTAAGAGTCGATATGTTTTCCCGACTGTGCACCAACTTTTTCCGACCACAAACAGTACCCGAGAGTTTAAATAAACATAATTAGGGATGGACCAAGGTATCGGATTTGGTTATATTAGTATCGATCAAAAAATAGAAACTGATGTATCCAGCCATTATTGGCAGCGATCATTTCACATGATTTTAGCTTCTGTGGCGATACGTTCTCTCATTACACGTTTATAGCATAAATATGTAATACATTCACCTTGGAAGAATTCAATTAATACTCGTAATTATCGCAACTGAGTATTATTGTCAGTGAAATCGGTTAATGGGACTGCAGTGATTATTAATTCATGAGAGTGTATTTGGTTAAGTATTGAGAGTGAAATTAAGCGATAAGATTTTAGTGAATTTTAACAGGTTTGTGTGTATTTAGGATGTGTCGTTAGATGGTCAATTCCGCAACCACTCGGTATTGTATGAGCTAAATAATTATTGTGAGTGGAATTGGGTGATTTGAGGAGATAGATCACATGGATTTTATAACATATTTACGTGTTTTTCCATGTATTTTCCAGAAAATTATTACTAAGGTAATTAAATTGTGTTTATTCCCTTCTTGTGTTGGCCTCATTGATGTATAATATATCATATATGTAAGGGGGTTTGGATTCCTCCAATTTGCGACGTCTCTCTCGTTATGATTCTCGTTATGTCTCTCTCGTTATAATTCATTGCATTTCAATTAACGTAAAATGTGTATGTAATACATTCACTTTGGAAGAATTCAATTAATGCTCGTAATTATTACATATTTATGCTGTAACAGTGTAGAGAGAAAGCACGTATCGCCACACTTCTGTTTCAAGTGTTTGCTCCTATACTTTTCTGTAACTATTCCTTATTCCACTTAGCTAATTTTCATAAAAAGTTTAAATGACGATAAACAAATTTGTAACGAGTCCAGTTCCTGGTGTGTGTAGAGAACGATTTGTATAGCGAATGTATAAACGGTAATATAAAGCAGGTAATGAAAAAATAAAAGCCTGTTGTGTGTGAAATTTTTGTTCTTTTGTCTACGTTTAATTTGTAATTAGGATTAATTTTTAAAGAAAAATAACATTACTCTGCTATATCCGAAGCTACCAACCAAAGAAGCAGAGCAGTAAAAATTCACACTCACACAAATTGATATTTCGTATCCCGTCATTAAGATCCATGCATCAGAAAATAAAGTTTCGCTTATCTATCACATTCATAACAAACGACGAAAATTTATGCTGCATTCGACAAACATCACAGCGCAGCTCCCACAGCACGTGCGAGTGTCCTCCATTTTCCATCAATGAGAATTGAATGTCCTTTTGTGAACTTTATGTTGAAGCATAACGTAACTCTTAGAATAAATGTGCATGCTTATCATGGCCCATTGCTGAATCATAAGTACAAAAAAAGACAACAATAGCGCATGTCTTTTACGCATGATACATGGTGCATCTTTGTATCATAGTGACAAAAAAGACAATAATGGCGCATGATACATGGAGCATCTTTGTATCATAGTGACAAAAAAGACAATAATAACGCATGATACATGGTGCATCTTTGTATCATAGTGACAAAAAAGACAATAATAGCGCATGATACATGGAGCATCTTTGTATCATAGTGACAAAAAAGACAATAATAGCGCATGATACATGGCGCATCTTTGTATCATAGTTACAGAAAAAAACACAAGTCTTCAGTTAATTGGCTATAACTAATTTTACTGTAGTAGATTCCTCATATCATAAACTGCGTCGTAAATCCTATTTAGACTTTTGTCATTAGATATTATGTTGATGGTCCATTAAATAACACTATCCTATAAATATTTCACAACGTATGTAGAAAGGGATTAGAAACAAAGGATGTCCTCAAGTACGTTGAAAATATTAACTATTTATCCAGTTTCAAGTACTTATCATTAAGTCTCTTGCTGATTACAGTACATTCTGCTCAAGTCTTCTTGAAAAGTAGCTTGCTTTCATGTCCTGTATTTGTCATAAGTGAAAGATCACTATAGTTTAACAATGATAAATTGAAAGGTATCTCAATTCATGGGTCGTCTGATTGTTACCCTCTTTACGATGATAAGTTGTGTAGAAAGTGTACGTAACTCTAAAAGAAAACCAAGGTCAAGAAAAAATCACGTCTCTATGTTATTTAACTGTATTTCTTTATTTATTCGTGCATATTCATCCATTTATTATTTATTTATTTTTTACTCCGCGTGATAGATTAATTTCTGTGGATACGTGAACTAAACTGTAAATTAATTTGGAAATCTTGTGCCACAAAATCGATTTACAGTCAGCGGCTTGTTTGTGGAGAAGGCAAGGACTACTATATATTATAGTAGTCCTTGGTAGAAGGTTATTCACTTTAAACTAAGATTAATCAATTACATAAATGAGTTAAATTTAACTCTTTAAAACCGTTAACCTTCTATCGATTGACGTTGTTCATAAATGCATTTATTCTGAAGGAAGTAGGAACCTGATGAACACAATGATTTAAAGGTCAAGGCTTTTGACAATTTAAATACGTTCAGTTTACAAATTTATCTGTGGGTACAGTTGTAAATAAACGATAATCCTAGAATTTAAATTTTGGAACATATGTGGGTATAAAACAAGGTCTGGATTTTTAGCTTTGTCAAAAAACTTCTACATTCCCAATAGTTTTGATTACACTAGCTCCCACAAATTGAAATCTGGTGTGTCAAGTACGTCACTTTTTTCTTTGATGTTCTACCACAGTCGAAGAACAACTTTTGATTTACTGGATTTCGACTATTTAAATCTAGGTTAAAATTCCGCCTAGATAATTTATCTGTTTTGTCAAGTATGAGTTTCTTTTATTATACATAAATATGACTGACTACTAGACCGCTATTACTGCGAGCTTCAACTCCAGGAAAAGTAAGTTTAAAATTCCGTTGTTTTATGTGAAGCAACTGTTCAGCCTAAACGAGGGGATGACTGCGGATCCGGACAGCCGAAGTTTGCTGCTCCCCAACCTCGAAATTTACGAAGAATTGCAATTCGTTTTGGTCTTACGCGCTTTAATGAGAATAAAGGCAGCGAGGTGTAAATTGTTGGAGCTGCGGTGTGGTCGTTCAGAGTGTGTGGCCGCTGCCGCAGGGAACTGATGTGAAGTGTCATGTTAATGAGCTTATGTGAAATACCATGTTAATGAGTTTATGTAAAATGCCATGTTAATGAACCTATGTAAAATGCCATGTTAGAGAGTCCATGTGAAATGCCATGTTAGCGAGTCCATGTAAAATGTCATGTTAGCGAGTCCATGTAAAATGTCATGTTAGCGAGTCCATGTAAAATGTCATGTTAGCGAGTCCATGTAAAATGTCATGTTAGCGAGTCCATGTGAAATGTCATGTTAGCGAGTCCATGTAAAATGCCATGTTAGCGAGTCCATGTAAAATGTCATGTTAGCGAGTCCATGTGAAATGCTATGAACTCGGGTCATTTGATTTGGTTTTGCATGATAGTTCATTCCAGAATATTTTTAAATTTACGGACCTAAGCGTTCATAAGTCGAATAAGCTAGCTCTATTTTGAAAAATCCGTTATACGCATGTATGGTATTATTAAAAGTTTTTTATTCCCAAAGAACATCACACACTAAAAAACAAATTATATCAGGTCTCATTACAGCCACTATTTATCACTTTCAGTATTGTTTATTGTCATAGGAATCGAGGGGCACTGATCTTATATTCATTTAATATACCTAAAAGCTATTATCGTCATTTCTATTCCAACTTTGCAGGATTGCCTTTCCTCCAACGCCTCAATACGGCGCCCTTACTGACACACTAATGCTTGTGTGTCTATCCTGTTCTTTACATAATATGTGTAGGAACGTTGGCCTGGATGGCATAAATGGTAAAAGATTTTATGAAAATATTAATGTATTTCATTTCAATATTTCAGCATGAACTTCATTCTTAAGGTGGACACATATGCTCAATCAGGTGGTCAAGAACACGCACAATAGCAGGGTAGTAGTGGCATATGTTCTTATCATATTATAGAAGGGTTTACGATGCAATGTGGGATCAATTACTTCGATGTCTCATCAAGTCACCTTGTGTCCAATGCATTTATGTTGCCATTATATTTGATTTTAAGTTGTAAATGGTTGTTCTTTGTCGTTCACGTCGGTTTTCTGGTTTCTGTTTGGTGTGTCGCACTAAATTACGACTAAACGGTAAGTCGACGCTGAAGGATTGTTAAGTGATGTAAATTATTTTATTTTTATTCTAAAGTTTCATTATTATCAAGATTAGATCATTAGATTCATTTGATTAGATCATTGTCGAGTGAAGTAGAAATTTTATTGTGTTAAGTTGTATTTAGAGTGACTTGTCTGATAAAAATATTTATTTGAGCTTACGAGCTCGTGTCAAGTTAACCAACCTTTAAATCTCAGCTCTACGAACCTAAGCAAAATTTGAGCACCCTTCTAGAATGTCACTTAGTTTAGTATTATATGAGTTGGTAAATCGTATAACAATAGCAGTGCGAAACCCGAGTTTGATTTGATCCATACTTCTTGCATGTTCTCTTCTATCTTGATGTCTCCTAGGATCACTCATACCTCTTGTCGTTCGTTGTGGTCCTATTATTCTGTGCGTCTGTGGGCATAGCAGAGCCCGCACGGAAGTGGGCTGTGCCGAGGGCAACAACAAATCTGTGTCCCTAATGAAGTTCGGTGGGTCAGGTGACACCCAGCTCACTCACGGGTGTTCCTGCGAGTGTCATGTGACGCTATTCCCGGCCCTCACCCCCTTCTGAATATGCGGGTGCACGGTCTTAAAAGGATGAGTTTCAATAGAAAATCCTGCCAGCCTGGCTTCCTCACATAGCTTCAGACCTCACTGTATAATTATGTATTAAGATTAAATCCTGCAGACGCCTAAGCTTCTTAAAAGCTTCAATTCTACTGTTTAATGGTGATACTTCTTTTTCAGGCAATTGTTAAGTTCAGAAAATAATTTGAATGAACAAATATTTTATATGCATAAGTGTGCTTTTCGGATGCTGGAAAATGTGTTCGTTCACCTTGTAGCCATGATACGCCGTTCGAAGGTCACATAGACGCATAGATCAACCACAAAGAAGCCTGTGATCCTCTCATGAGTACTTGTGCGTACAGGGAAGAAGGATTCGGAGTTGTGTCAATCCTCAAATCGTACACAAATATGTGAGAATAAAAATTATTGCACTAATGACAAAATGTGAGTGTATTTTAACAGGCTTTGCACGTACAGCCTTCCATTTTTGAACTGATTCTCACAAGCTTTCTGTTAATTGCTTTAAGTAATGATTCCATCTTATATGTGTTCTATGTAAGTATTTTCAAGGAATGGCCCAAGGTCATGATAACGTCCACGTTTTACCAGGATATTCCATTTAATAAGCAATCCCTGACCTTCAACGACGGTCAACGGCATTTCTAAAATATGTGTATTTGAACAATGGATTTTTTATTCGTAATATATTTTTGTATAAGTCTACGTATTATTAATTAATTATATAACACTTCTTGGTACTAGAATATATTTATTAACTGAAGAAATTGTGTCCTTATGGCTCTAATTCGCTGAAGTGTTTACCTGTCACAGTTCCTTTGTTTGGTTCACACCTCCGCTGGAGCCTGGGAATGGGACGGCGCGTTTGGTAGTGGACTTAAAACATTTGTGTCTTAGAACGAATAGACAAACTTTTGAAACTCCGAGCTACCTAGATCTTTTACCTGCACACTTTGCTGCTGAGTCGAGTCTAAGAGTTAAGGATGGGAAACTGCTTCTCTGTGTACACAGCATGATCAGTATCACTCATATATTGTGTAGTGTAATGTAGATACTTGAGTTTCCAGCTTGAATTTTAGACTTGGGGTTACGAAACGTTGTTTCCGATCTTTGATAAATTAGCATTAGGGTTAAATAAATTAATGAATTTCCAAATTCAGCCTAAAATTCTGATGTGAATGAAACAGATTTCACGCTCATTGAGCATAAATCTGTCTTAAAATGAATAGGTGTAATAAATCGTTTCGCTGTGACACTGTTTGTTGTTCATTCTGCAATTTTCATTCAGTTGGCTGGCAAAAAAGTTCCCTACTAAAAACTCTGAATAACTCGGAATTAATTTTGTACTTACAAACTTAGGCTCATCGAGCTGTGTATCTTCCTACTAGACAAAATAAAAAACGTATTTTTTATCAATGGAAATGAACATTCTCTTCAGCGAAGCAAAGGACATCCTTGCCCATATCAGCTGAATGTGATTCTCCACGTTGATTTTTTTTAAGACTGAGCATTCGTAAGCGTAACGGTTTCTTCAAAACAAAGTCATGTTGTTGCATCAGCCGTCTATAATAGTTATTACATAATTACTCAGCTGTTGTCTGAATACTGATAACGAGAACGTCGATTCGAACGGTCCAAAAAGTGACGATCAGTTCTTGGAATTGGCCGCTACAAGCTTATCTACCAGACTGGCTTAACGTTGTTACGTCCATCATTAGTTTTTGAATTAGGTGAATAATTAGGAAATTTTCGCGGTTGATAATGAACTCGACGTTTTGAGGTTAAAAAAATGTGCGTTTGGATAGAATTAATTTCGTTCAGAGGTTGTGAAAAAGCTTATATATTTGTGGAGGAAAAGTTACTGAATTCAGTGGAAATTATTTTATGTTGTAGCCTATTCTGGCATATCATCAATGTTTTATTTTCAGTTACGTTGAAAAAATGACTACTATCATGGATTCAAAAAACTTGAGATTAATTTGTTTATGTATGTCTTTGGACTTATGTTCTTGTTGCACAGCAGAACTTATAATTCTTAACGAAATTTTCATCCAAAAATATATATGTTTAATACTCGAACTTCAGTTACGCTCATGTATCAACCAAATTGCAGTTGTGTCTTTATTTCAACTAAATTACAGTTATGCCTTTATTTCAACTAAATTGCAGTTATGCCTTTATTTCAACTAAATTGCAGTTATGCCTTTATTTCAACTAAATTGCAGTTATGCCTTTATTTCAACTAAATTGCAGTTATGCCTTTATTTCGATTAAATTGCAGTTATACCTTTATTTCAACTAAATTGCAGTTATACCTTTATTTCAACTAAATTGCAGTTATGCCTTTATTTCGACTAAATTGCAGTTATGCCTTTATTTCAACTAAATTGCAGTTATGCCTTTATTTCAACTAAATTGCAGTTATGCCTTTATTTCAACTAAATTGAAGTTATGCCATTATTTCAACTAAATTGCAGTTATGCCTTTATTTCAACTAAATTGAAGTTATGCCATTATTTCAACTAAATTGCAGTTATGCCTCTATTTCAACCAAATTACAATTATTCCTTCATTTCACTGAATTGCAATTATGTCTTTATATCAATTTTAATTCAACCTCAATCAAAATTCCTTTCAATACAGTAGGTAAATGAAGAAGTACAAGATTTTCGGGAAAATCTTCGTTTTATTGCACATTTAGGTATGATATTAAAAAAAACAGAAAACCTGGATAAATCAGTATTATGTGTTCATATATATGAACTTCTCTATACCTTGGAAGATTAGGGCGTACAGATACACACACATCAACGTGATTTTTGAAAGAAGTGATGTATTACGCACAGATTATTACTACATTGAAATTTTTGCCGAATGGATACCTAGATACATGTACATTTTTCCCCTGCAACTCCATCATTCTGTGACGTATCTCACGACGTAACTGTAACGTCAAGTGAGCCTAAATTTCAGTAATTAATGAACTCAATTTATTAACCATAAATAAAAGGGGTTTTTCCATTTCATGAGATTTCATTTCGTGAGTCTTCGTCTTTATGCTGTGTACTGTATGCCTCTAAAAGAAGACGCGGAGAAACAGCACACTTACAAAAATATCCACTCATACCTTGCGACGCTAGCAGAGCTGAAATTACAGTTGAGAATTACTGTAGTTCTCGTAGAGGCATCGGTGGCATGTCTCCTGGCTACAACGCTGTCACTGCCGCTCTAAGGTGCTCCCAGATCACGCCTCCGCCCGTCCAAACAAACTCTTCACTTGTGATGGTGACGCGGGTGCTCAGTTCTCAAACTCGTCAGTTGTAATGGTGACGCGGCTGCTCAGTTCTCAAACTCGTCAGTTGTGATAGTGACACGGATGCTCAGTTCTCAAACTCGTCAGTGGAGATGGTGACACGGGTGCTCAGTTCTCAAACTCGTCAGTGGAGATGGTGACGCGGGTGCCCACTCTTCAAGCATGTCTGTAATGGCACCTCTGCTACTGAAACAGAGTGCTCTAGGAATGCCGGTCATTTCTGCTGAACATTCCTCACTTTACTCTAGTTGTGTTCCCTCGCTCCAAAGACAAACAATGTTGCGTTCCTTGTGTCGTTTTTTTCACTGTGGTTCTTCATCACCAGCATTTATTACAAGCTATTTTCTTTAGTTCTTTTGTTGCAATTACCTTGCAGAGCTCTTAACACGCTGTTAACGAGTCTTTTCATTAGCCGATGATGTGGTAGAAGTAGAACATTTTGTGGTCTATGTCTTCTCGAATGACTCGTATCAACTCTTCATAACGCGTATTTGACCTAGATCACCAAGGGATCGTTTTTGCATGTCATAATCATTACCTTGCGCGCACGTCGTCAGTGTTTTGCGGTTCCCACAAAATTGGCACCAACGCGCAGTGGCAGCTTTCTCTTCGTCGTCGTCGTCGTCGCTCTGTCGCAAACGG
This sequence comes from Trinorchestia longiramus, assembly GCA_006783055.1. Classification (NCBI taxonomy): domain Eukaryota; kingdom Metazoa; phylum Arthropoda; class Malacostraca; order Amphipoda; family Talitridae; genus Trinorchestia; species Trinorchestia longiramus. The sequence goes on from VCRD01001088.1 coordinate 127,974, forward strand.
AGCTTGGGAAGGTCTGGTAGAACTTCCTTTTCGAGCAGTTGGAATTTGACAGTGTTGTCGACTTACTAATGTTCTTTATGTCGAATAAAATCCTTTGTACAATGTTGTATAGTAGGCTCTGCTTACGAACACGAAGTTTTTGTATTTGTCGTTTTTTATTGGTGGTTATAAAATGTAGTATTTACATGAATAAACTAAATGACCTTTTATTTACACTAGAAGGTGCGACAATTGACAATGACAATGAATTGACAATGAGTGCGTTACTGTAATGCGTATTTATATAATAATTATTATATATCTAAATATGATCATAATGTGCATTTTCGTTACAAAGATGGATATTTACTAGTCAAGGAATGATCGAAGACTAAGTTAACAACAAAATCCGAGCTAAAGTTATGAAGTTGTAATTAAAAATAGCTGTATCCCATCAGTATGGATGTTGGTATTCTAGCTCCCTGTAGCCCTTCCTGTGATGGCCAAGTTATTCCTCAGGTCTCCTTGCTGCTGCCTTTTATGCCCGCCCAGTCATTTACGACCCTTTAAATCTATCTTGGGCTTTAGCCTAAGATAAATCTGATCTTTATGGAGCAAAACGGAGCTCCTTCTCAAAGACGTGATTCACGAAGGTGTCTCTGTCAATTGTGAATGTAGGGATAAACTATTCTGAGGTAAATGCTGCGGCTTTTCAGAAGTTCGCCCATGCGATTGTGCTTCTCCCGCTTGCGCGTGAATGAATTTTTCGTGGGTCCGCAGACTGCAATTTTTTATTTATTTATATGTGAATTGTGGCAAGCAATACTGGAACGGGAAATGGTCCAGAAATATCAAAATTGAGTTTGTAGTCGGACGTGTAAACGTACATATTGTATGCATTCATTGAAAAATAATAATAAATCAAAGGTGGCGAGCCTCCACTGTGATGAAAGAAGATAGTACAGTTTTCTGTTATGGATGTATCCTTCGTTGATCTGTCAATTGCTAATATTTGTATAATTAATTAGAGAGCAGCAATTACACGTAACATTAATTGAGTTTGGAATAAGATAGAATGTAGCTCATAGGTACAATTTATTCTTTAATTTTACAAATTTCTGTTATGAGCATTGATATTTTTTATTTGTAGGCTCATTTCCTGCAATCAAGTCTCCAATTACGCCCTCAACTGGAACCAGCATCTTTATTCTGAACTGAAGATGCATTAAAGTTGTGTCACTGCACACCGTGGTACACAGCGATTACATGGGTAATAGTACTGGCCATCACGATTACTAAATGCGTAACAATACTTACCATCATGGTTACTATATGGGTAACAGTACTCTCCATCACGATTAGAATCGGACGCATCAAAACAAGCAGCAACTATCGTATATGCTTAGTACACAAATATACAATAAAAATTAGGCAATTCCATTCCTTTCGCTGCCGATGCACACTCTCTATACCATCACCACTCCTGTATCAATGCATAAAAGGACCATCACTACGATAACAGAGTGAAAGAGTGTCGACTTACTCTGAACAGCCTGAATCCATTAAACTTACATCTCATATAGTTACTGTTACGTCTTCTGTGTCACAATCCAGTGAGAAAAATATTGGTTAAAACGATCATTAAAAATTCTAGTCGTCTACTGCCTACTCTGTATTATGTATTATTTATTGTAATTCTGTACGTGTTTGTTTAGCTGAACAATCTTTTGAGAAAGATTTCAATTTGAATTAATATTAAAATCCCGTTATAATGTAAACATTGCTGCTGCTCAGTGCAGGTTTTATTATCATCTATTCTTATTATCTAAAGAGCGTGATGCATAACCTGTCGTGGCACTGTTGTTCCTTCTTGTATGCAAGGAAATGTTGATTTTGGATGGAACAGTTGGCGCCTCCTCCCTGGCTGTGTAAAGCCATCATGTGTATTTTTGACTCGTGTCCTGTCACGATGTTAACTCGACCGCAGTTACCTCAAGTGTTTATTCTGCTCTGGAGGCTGTGATTGTAACGCTTGTGTTTGTTTGCGGACAGCTGGAGAGGTGAGGTGGATTCGGCCCTAACTGACAAACTTCGGACGGCGCTCCGGCGGCGGAACAATGGACGCCTGTCACACGAGCAAATGGACGCCCCTGTGCCACATCAAAGAATCTCTGTCCAACTCTAGCCCTGCTCCTCCGCTGCCTCCGTCGCCATTCCTGTACATCCACTAACCCAGTGTGCTTGTTCCTCCTCCTCCTCTGTGTAGCGGCGCCCTTGCTGAGTCTGTAGAACTTTTAAACGAAATAAATTTAGTCTCTATCAACCTGTGGATGTTTTTGCAGGTTGAAGTTAAATCCAGTGTCTTCTGAAAATTGTGCAAAACAAATTTTGTTTTTCCAATTATCAATTGAAGCGATTTTAAGTGTACGTGTGGAGTGAAACCTGAAAGATGTGTATCGAAAAAAGTTATTGTGATCGTGTGGTGATGAACTTCGCAGACACCGAGACTGAGGCCGGTGTCTTGTATTTGCAACAGCGTGAAAAACCTCCCCTGTTACTTCCAATGGCCTCTAGCTCTTTGTCCAGTCTGGTAAATAGTCGTTTTTCTTGGACACCTTCAATCCAAAGAACAAGTTTCAGGCTCTTTTTTCTTGTATTTTTGTGTCTTACTCAGTCTGCAGCCAAACTCATCTCAAGCAAACCTAATCCACTCACCGCCGCCCAGAACCTCACTTCCACAGAAGGTCTTGTGATCAAGTCTTATCCTTCTCTACTTTCTTCAATATATTCTCAGTCCTCTGGTCTTACATCGACTTCCATAGCGAGGGTCGGCCGCAGTTTAGGTGGAGACTTGGAGCACGGCAACCTCAGTCCTGATAATGCTTCAGTGGCTTCATTAAACTCGTCCTTCTCTGGAGATCCAACTCCTCGAGCTCCTGAGTCTTGTGAAGTGTCCAACATCAAGTGTGCCCTGCGTTCTGGCTGTGGCATGGCTCTGCAGGTGAGCTTGTTTACTATTGGAACATCTTTTCTTCCAGGCATTAAATTGAAGGTCCTCCCATGCAGCACATTCTCTATGGTCCAGTCGGTACCGGTTGTACATAGATACTCGCTTGGTTCCAGATGGCCTCTTCTTGCCAGAGAGATTGGGAAAAAATTTGCGGCATAATTTTAGGTTGGAAAAGCTGCACGAAAACTTGTTCTTTTAAATTTTGTTTTTTCTGTCATAGTTTTATAAAATAATAGCATTCTGATGTCTCAGTTCAATTCAAAGATTGAAGTTTTAAATGTACGAAGATTAGAGTGAACGAGACGTACTTATGGAGAGACATCCAGTATTTAAATGTATTGCGTTCACTGTTTCAAATTAATTGAGCAGAAAAGCAGTTCTTGCTGAAGTCAGACGTAAAGTGTTTCTCAATTGAGATATTTTCGTACAACGCTTGTCTGAATTTGTTTTGTAATTAATTTTTTCATATTCATGTTTCACGTTATGATCGTTGCTGGAACTTTCTAGAATATTCTGATAAATAAATATTCCACACTGATCTCCACATAAAATAAGGATATGAATTCCTTATAATTACACGAATCAATACCTTTAACACTAAAAATTTTTATTGTACGAATATTTTTGTCAATTCATTTTTTGAATGATGTTCTTGTTAAATATATTAAATTGAATCTGTCGTTCTAACAACTGAATTTTAATTTCATTTTCATCTACTCAATAAGTTATAAAGAATTTGGAATCGTACGAGCATTAAATTCTAAAACATGACTTAAAGTTTTGAATGCTGGGAAGTGTGCAAATAATTTTGTTGCTAACGGTGCATACTTATACTTGCCCTGGCTGCCTCTGAAGCAAATTATAGCTTTATTTATTAGTAATGCACAATATTATAACGTAATGAAAATATTAGTAAACGAGGATGCTTTAATTGAAGCTCTAATTTGGACGGTCTGAAGTTGCATAAAGGAAGTGTGACGGCGACATGGACGCCCATTGTCATTGAGCTGGACGAATAATCATGAGATGGACGCCTATGAGCAAAATGAAAAATGTGTTCTTAAAATGATTGCCATTCACGTTATAATTGATTAAGATTATATCATGCTTTAGAGCTGGCTCGCTTGATATATTCCTGTTAAAGTTTAACGTTTGTAAGAATAAAAACAACTTTTTGTCGAATGGTTATGGACTCCTTTATGCGATTAAGCAATGTGACTGTGTTGCTAATTCGCCTTGTTATTTTATTGCTCTCATTTATTTAATTGTCTCCTACACCAAGTTGTTATAATTTAACTTTTAGTTCGACCTCATGAGTTATGCAATTGAAAGGTAGTGTTTTATATGAGTGTTCACGAAAATTGTACTTTTTGTGCAAAGTGTACATTATTTTCAAACATATGGATTTGTTTTCTTCACGATATTTAAATGTTATCTGATGTCCAGTTTTTGCAAATTATAAAATAAAATGTCAATTTTGTTTTCGAATATTTGATACAGTAATTATAAAACCTGTATTCTTATTTCTTATCTGAAGGTAACTTTTGCCATTGAATAATGTGAAAATCTATTTCAATTGAATGTGTAGCTGTAATTACGTTTATATTTAAAGAAAATACGTGCGAAATTTTACTCTGGATAATACAACCATAAAAAAAATCGGGTGACATCTATTATTAACTGTCCCAATTTTTTGATAAATCAAAAAAATGAGAAGTTTTTCTGTATTGCGTGATATTTATTATATAGATTTTAAAATTGATTATAGATTTTAAAACTGTTACTAAACATAAATGTTCTCACACCTCCTAATCAGAGTTTTCAAGAAGTTTTTAATGAGAATAAATATGGCATTCGTTACTTTATTTTAACCTAGAACCGTTTTCTCCACACCTGCAGAAGTACATGCTGGACTGTGCAGATCTCATCAACGGCAACTCTGAGGAGTGTGATGTCCACTGCAAGGATAGCCTCCTCATTCTCACGTCCACGTCTGAGGGTCGCGCTCTCATGGAGGTGAACACCAGAAAAAAATGACAGCCAGTAATACTTACACTAAACATCTTTGAGTTCCACGTTTTTTCATGTTTAAATTAATTAGGCGTTTTTTCATGCCATTTAAGTTTTTACTGCATGTTGTTATATAGCAAGTTCCAACGGTTGCGCCCGTGTCCACCTTCATGGACGCCGATTCGCCCTTCTTTAAATTTTCTTCACCCTTCCCGTATGCTATCCTCACTCAAAAAGTTGTGGTTGTACAATTTGCCCATTCTGCGATGAATTTAAGTAGCACTGCGTCCTTCTGCTTACAGAAAACAGATTAAACTTTGTAGCTCACATTGGGCGGAAGCATCGATCGTATCGGCCATGTTCAATTGCCTGTACCTCGGGCAATCGGGCTGTATCCATTTTAGCGATTCTGTAGAAAAAAAGACCCTGCACTACTTTTGGTACTAAAATTATTGTTATATGAATTTGCTTTTTTATAGCCCATCGAAGGTTGAAAAAAACAGCCCTCGTATAAGTTAAATGAAATACATACATTTTTATAAACTGCGCTTTTTTATTCATCTCAATACAACTACGTTAAAAAAATAATCTTTTCTTGCTGCAATTCACCTTTAAATTTAGCAAAGAATGACACCCCGAGCCTCGCTTTGGTTGCAGTGCACGTGCAGTGACCAGTACTGTCGAGAAACCAAGTCTCGCGTGGAGGTGTGTCGTGAGGAGGTAGTGCAGGCACGTGCACACACGGGCAGCTACTCGTGCAGGCTGGCGCACCTCGTGTGCACGGCGGACACGAGCTGCGCCACAGCTATCTCTTACTATGACAAGTACTGCAGGAGGATGTTCTCTGGCAGGAGGTGAGCAGGTTCTCATTTGTGGCGCTCGGGTTTTTCGTCACTAAAAACAAGTTATTCTTGTATGGAGATTTTAACTGAATTTTCAGTTTCGTAAGATGTATCTTCTAAGTGTTGTACGCAAGCTGTTTATTCGCTATAGTTTCTAGACTATTATATTTTTAGCTGTTAATATACAATTGAAGAATGATTCGTTGATGCTTTCTTCGAGTTCATATCTTGTTCATTGTCGACAATTTCATGCATCTCTCTCCTTGTAACTTCTTGTATACATTCCCTTTGACTTAATACGCAAGTAGAAAGAATATATATATATATATATTATGGACTAACCTCGATGTTTAGCTAAATCGCCTCTAGCGTACGCATACACCTCCTAATTTGTTGATGATCTCTGTGGGCAGCTGCTCAGCTCGATGTAACAACAGCATCGCCATCCTGCAGCGGCAGGAGAAAGCAGCCCGTCTCGAGACGTGCAAGTGCGACGGGTCTGAGCCTTTCGATTGCACGGGCATCAAAAGAAACATGGCTCGCCTCTGCTTCCATCAAATGTCCGAGGAGGACAAACAGCAGCAGGAGGAAGAGACCAATGAGATCGACACGTCTCGTTTGGGTGACAAATCGGCCGCTAGCGGGTGTAGAGCCTCAGATATCGTGCTGATAAAGGGTCTAGCCTTTATCATGACAGTTCTCTTCAACAGGTTGATTTTGCCTTGTTTTTGATGAACTCTTCAAGCTAGTACTTCTGAGAAGTCTTCCTGGTTGTCAGGTTCTGGAAAAACGTTCTCTGACTTGACGAGCGAAATTTATTTAGAAATTCATATTGGCGTGTGAATTTTCCGTGAGCAACAAGTATCAGAAATTCAGAGATGCTGTTCGTCCATCGATTTCAACAGCAAAATTTCGGGAACGAGAAAATGGAGAAACCTGCAGAATTCCATTCATGAACAACGATTGCGCAAGAAATTCAAGTGGTCAGGGTTACAGATGCGATGTAGTTTTGTGTTGACTCTTTGCTAAAGCTTGTCCTATCATGGTGATGGAAATGCCTGCTCTGGTGCTGCTGGTCTCGGCCCACAATCATTCTGCTGCGAAAGGGCAGTAAATGGGTAATTTTTTTACAATAATTTACGTGTCTGTTGAGGAGGGCATCTTAGTGCAAATGGTAAAAAATTGCGATTTTCGATTTTTGACTTGTGATTCTTATGGTGGCAAAAAAAGGGGGCACGATTGTTTGCAGATATCGATTTTCTCTTTCCAAAACTCTAGTTACTTTTGTTCTAGCATAAAATCTGTAAGAGGAAATCGATTGGGGTCGAAAATGCGAAAATATCATATTTACCCCTGAAATTGCCATTATTTGAAAAAAAATGAGAACAAGTACACGGATAAAATTGCTTTAATCTAATTTCACCTACTATGTTGCGCTTAGTTTCGCCGTACCATGCATTTAAGCTTTTCGCTAAGATGCCCCCCTTAACCTATGGAATGAAAGATTCTCTAACCGTCTTGTAATTGGCGTCCATCCCTTAATGCTGATATGGACAATGCTGAGAGTCTGCGGAATCAGTTGTGGTAGTAGTTAATTTCAAGGGTGCTTTGCAATAGATAATTTTCTCTTTTTATTCTATCCTTAACGAAATTTGTCTTTCATTTCCATGAGATTTTAAAATACCGCTCAAATTTTGACATTAACATTACTAGACATTCAAAACTCGATGTATACTTTAGCTGTACTATTAAATAGAAATTAGTACCATCACTTCTCACGGTAGCGTTGTGTTGGACGATGTTGTACTTTGAGATCTGTACCTATCGCCTTGTTAGTGTGTCAGAGAGTCGTAAAAGCAATGTTCTAACGATAGAATACAACGAGCACCAGAAAATTGAACGTGTTGGAACTAAGGTTTGAAAATTCTCATCGTGGAAAGCGTATACTATGGATGAGATTGTAAACGTAGAAAATTATTGATTTAAATAAGTTATGTGTAAATTCTTAAGGTAAGTTGAAACACAATTGAGTTACGGAGTTCAAGTTCTGGGTAGAACTTTCGACGTAAGTGATGAAATATCAAGGGACTTTTTTTCATCTGTAGTGCAAACTTTTATTCAATTGTGACCAGATCTTTGAGCTTGTTGAAGTTCATGAAATTGGTGCGCATATTCAACTTTTTTCCAAATGCAGAGCAAAATTCCACCTTCTTGAGCACGCAGCCTTTGAATTGAACGCCACTTTTTGTTTTTCGTTACACTAAACAACAAATTTTAAAATCCTTGACACGATAAGACCATTTTGGTCGAAGCAATCGATGAAATCGAATGCAAATTTCCAGAGCAGACATCTGTGAAAAATATCAGTGATGTGAAACTACAAAGCAGACTTTCTTTGATCTGTTGGACGTTGACAGTTTTCTAAATTGTTGCTGACACATACCAAGTACGTAGATCTTGGTTTATCCGTATACACATATAATAATAAGTATTGGACACTTTTCTGCGTGTTGGATATGTTTAGATGTTTCTTCAAAGAAGCAGTATAGATGTATTATAATGATATTAGCTTTGTAGGGCCGAGACACTAACAGTTGGACGAACTTTAGGCTTATTCTACCTGACGAATGAGCACTTCACTCTCGTGATCATTGCTTTACGCACTTTAATGTGTACTTAAAAAATTATGCATTTCTGAGCGTCGTTAAAATGTTCCAAATTGTACAAGTATTCAAGCTGCCTCAACAAAATCAACGCCTGTGCTGAAACTGTGTAGCTGGAGACCTTGTCACGAGGTTAAAACACTGAATGTCCAACGTTATTAACATTTTGAGTTGTGTTTTTTGATGTAACGATCGTCTTACGTGGGGCATTTTTTTTTTGAACTTCATTAACATAGTTCGGGTAAAATGCACCTAACCAGGAGTTCCAATTCAGTTCGTACCTCATCACAGACGTGGACCACAGATGTTGATGCAGCTTCAGAAACTCGGAATAATAGCGGGTAATCCACTCTATTTTTTTAGCTAATTGTAAAATGTTTCCATGTCGTCTTCCTTGATTTCTTTTCCTTTATTTATATTTTCCTGTGTCAATAAATAAATAATTACCATTATTCCATCCACGGTTTTTTAGTTACTCCTTAATCGAGAGCATCAATAAAGTTCAGGAAAAGTCGTGGGAGGGCTGATGAACTGTGGTCATTACTTTGTGTCGGGCTGCATTATAATTACTATTATTATTATATTCCTGATTGAACCACCGTATGTGTAGTGCTGTAATCAGCAGAACTGCAATGAAAAGAGAAGGGTATATTACCCTCTGAATGACCCAGTCTACCGAGAAAAAAAGCCTTGCAACTCCATGTTTGTCTCCGTTACTACCTAGAATTTCATTAAGTTGTGATATCAGTTATGCGGAGCTAAAGTTTGTGATGCTGCGTGAAATCAGTACATGAAGGCGTAAATCAAGTAGTCGCAATTTTCTTCCTGTATTGAACATTATTTTTATCCCGCCAAATTATAAAAAAATTACGCTTCGTTATTTGGCTTCTATTGTCATTATTTGGATCTCCCTCATGCCATCTAGAAATCAATTTTCATTTGAACTTTTCCGTATGGTTGTTCTTCATTTTTACGTACCGTAATTCTACGCTAATGTGTGACACCAAAAAGTTCTTATATTGCTATAATTAATTGGAAAGCTACTGTTTTACGTGCAGAGAAGACATTTAGGAGCGCAGTTTTGACATGAGTCTCTCTGTAGAGAGAGTGTCATAAATTGGCTCATAATGACCCGCCACGTGGACTGTATAAACACATGACACAAACACAACGCCAATCTTACAGCTAAGATTTACCACGAAGATTTTCGTGTGTTTCGTCCGTCTTCCGGTACTTCAAACATCACCTCCGATCGAGCTAAACACATTATAGTAATTTATGAGCTATTAGGTCGCTCAGAAGTTAGCACACGCAGGAGAATTTTACGAGTCAGACGCAGTTTTGGATTCCGACCTGGCCAATCCTCTCTGGAAGCCTCGCTGCAGTCACTGTAGTGTCATTTGCTGGCCCTGTGACCGGGATAAGGGGCTTTCTGTGCCCTCCCCCTACGGGTTGTGGTGGGGGTGTAGTGCCACCCACCACGCTTCAGTGTTCGCTGACTGTAGCTTTGCACTGTGCAACTCTTTTCTGTGCAACTGTGTTCAACTCTGCACTGCGCTACTGAGTGCAACTGTCTTCAGCTCTGCACTTCGCTACTGAGTGCAACTGTGTTCAACTCTGCACTGCGCTACTGAGTGCAACTGTGTTCAACTCAGCACTGCGCTACTGAATGCAACTGTGTTCAACTCTGCACTGCGCTACTGAGTGCAACTGTGTTCAACTCTGCACTGCGCTACTGAGTGCAACTGTGTTCAACTCTGCACTGCGCTACTGAGTGCAACTGTCTTCAGCTCTGCACTGCGCTACTGAGTATAACTGTGTTCAACTCTGCACTGTATTCAACTCTACTCTGTGTTCAACTTTGCACTGCACTTCAAAGACTCTAACCCTGTAACGGCCTTCCTATGGACATTTGATTCTGTTTCTGACATTCACATTTTTGTTTCAGTGTTGATTAACTGACAATGATAGTATCCTCGGCTGTTGTGCACGCTCATTACAGTATATAGCGCACAGTGTTCATCTACACAATCATCTTTATGTGTACTTGGGTTCCTGCTAGATTTCTTAACGCCCCTTCATCAAGCGGCTGGAAATACCCGGAAAGAATTCCTGCAACAGAAAATCAGGAACTCAATGAATTTCAGGGGAAAAATTAGTTCGACATTCGTACACCGTTCATTATCCCCGAGATCTAACACAGTTATTCAACTACATGTACGGTGGACATGAGTTACTTTCAGAGAACCTGGCAGTCAGGTTCAGCGTTTCATTGGCAGAACGATTGAGATTATGTCTCTAAGCTTTTAATTACATTATAACTCCAAGCTTTTAATTAGATTATACCTCCAAGCTTTTAATTAAATTATACCTCCAAGCTTTTAATTAGATTATACCTCCAAGCTTTTAATTAGATTATACCTCCAAGCTTTTAATTAGATTATACCTCCAAGCTTTTAATTAGATTATACCTCCAAGCTTTTAATTAGATTATACCTCCAAGCTTTTAATTAGATTATACCTCCAAGCTTTTAATTAGATTATACCTCCAAGCTCTTAATTAGATTAAATCTTTAAGCTTTCAATTAGATTATACCGTTATTCTTTTAATTAGATTAAATCTCCAAGCTTTTAATTAGATTATACCTCCAAGCTTTTAATTAGATTATATCTTTAAGCTTTTAATTAAATTATACCATTATGCTTTCAATTAGATTATATCTCCAAGGTCTTAATTAGGTTATACCAGTAAGCTCTTAATTCGGTTATATCTTTAAGCTCTTAATTAGATTATACCTGTAAGCTCTTAATTAGGTTGTATCTTTTAGCTCTTAATTAGGTTATAGCTGTAAGCTCCTAATTAGATAATATCTCTAAGCTCTTAATTAGCTTATATGTCTAAGCTTTTAATTAGGTTATATCTCTAAGTTTTTGATCACAGGTGAGGATGGAATAGCTGAACGCGTTTCGTAACAAAAAGAAGTGCAGAAATGAGATGTCGAAACTTCAAAAGTGTTTCAATGTTTCTTCGTGAAATTTAGCTGTTCAGTTATTGCGCAACATGAGAAAGTGGTTGGCATTGCATGCTGGCGTCGTCCCTTTCAAGACATAAATGAGAGGTTCATTTCAGAAGATCAACAACATCTTGAATCCCAGAAAGCAATTTAGCACCAGCTTGGAGAAACACAATATTGCGCAACGCACATTTCCGTTTCAAACTTCACTTTCTAAATCCGTTCTTATGTTCCATGATATTGAACGTATCTGTTACTACAGTAGGCCTGTCGCTGGTGCTGTCCGACCATTTTGGTGAACTCCTTTTTTACCGTGACGCTGTCATTAGTTTCAATTACGTAAGTGGCTATTTGCGTAAGTGGCAATTACGAGACGCATACGCTGCTGTGTGTTCCGACTGCAGTATGAGTGTACTATGCTTTCTCGTATATGTAACATGTCTGAGTAGTATATGTGGTAACCTGCACCTACACATGTGTAGCATACATGTACGTTGACAGCCTGCACCTACACATGTGTGGCGTACGCTACACATGTACAAAGGGCTCACACGTGAGTAGCTCCATTTCACCAGATTCGTCAGGGCGCCGCAGCGCCAGCAATCCAGGGTGAGTCTATAGACCACCCACAGTGGAGACTCCGATCTTCTACTGGAGGACCTCACACATGTGTAGCGGGGCTGCTCTGTGTGCTCTGAAATGTATCAGAGTCAAGTGCCTTGACACATGCATCAGTCTGCCGGTCACACTCTGATACATCGAAGCCGCCCAAAACGAGTCAGTGTGTCTCTTTAAGGTTCATTCAGGTGCCCACCCTGGACTTGCAAGGGTGGTGTATCGAATACGTGACCTGTAGTGCGTGCAGGATTAAGTTCAGGAAATGTGCACTGTGAGACAAACGCAACTTTTTGTCATGGATGACCTCGTTGCCTCATTGAAAAGGAGTTCTGTTAACATGATGTGGCGTTCAACCAAGACGAAAATTGGTCGTCAATAACTGACGATTCACGTTTTATTTCAATTCTAAAACATTAATTGAGGCACGTTCTACCACTCGCACCAAAACAAACCTATTATATTCCTACAAACACATATGACAAAAAAATGAAGAATACGTTACAAATATCATTGGAACACTTAACAGTAACAATTTTTCCGTCATATAAAGTTGTCATGGAGAAGCACTGTTTTCTAGAAACAATTACTGTCGTTCAGTTTTCCAAACGCTGACATTCGGTAACAACACCACTTGAATTTAAAGAATATTTTAAGCGTACCAGATGAAACGGTGGTTCAGGGAGACCTGGCTTATTATGCCTTTATAAATCTACAGGGCTGCGCCTAGGTCTAGGTTATGGAAGGACTCAGGAGCAGCAACAAGAACACTTAACTGACGTCTTAAATCGGCCTCTAAGTACTGGAGTAGCTCCTTGTCAGTGCCACTCTACAGCCTCGAGAAAGAAACATAAAAATCATTAAGAACTACAGTACATCAATAAAGAATAGGCTTCTAAGAATTCGTGTCACAATCGAGTAATTTTAATTTGAAGCCGGTGGAACATTAACTGCATGACTAATTTCCCCCGCTTTTCTAGAAATACAAACATATGACAGGTCGAAAGATTTTGATCTTGTATATCATGTCCGCGTAAGCCTTTGGCACAAAACTTAATGCAAGATGAAAGAAAGCGCTCTGGCCGACCTATAGGAAACCGAGGGTGATGGTTCAAGGTTAAGTCAATGAATGAATGTCAGTAGCTTCAGACGATGCACAGGGCTGCGTTTACAGGTTTCTTCTGTTCATAATTTAAAACGACAATTGCAATGTTAGAATATACAGTAAGATGAGCAGATGCATCAAAGTATTAAGGTTTATTTCTAGTGCCAGATGGAACAGCCTTACAGTCACTCTTCAGCCGACGCACGCAATAGACCCAGTAATTGAAATTTAATGGTACCTACTATTGTTCAGAGCTGAGTAGTGAAAAATTAAGGGGAACTTTCAGCACGATGTGAATGGAGTTCAACTGGAGCAGCAACTCTTCAGATAGATCTTTGCAGCAGAACCTTTTACGTCAAGTGCTACTTGGATGAAGGAATTAAAAATGTCAACAGAAGTATACCTTATTGCTAGAAACCTTGAACACAAATTAAAAAATCTTACGAATTCTTACGTATAAAAATATACTTGAGCTTATTCCGTATACACAGTGAAATTCAGTTAATATATCAAAAGAAAGGTATATCAAATGAAAAGAATGAGACTCTGAGCAACGAGTATAAGGATGACTTTTGAAATCCTTGACATGTACTATAAATTTCACTCACATAGGCTTCAACTTACTCATTCCATTTAGCATGATGAAACTCACAGATAAACACATTCAAATGTACTGTATCTCAAAGATGTTTAACGCGAGACACTTTTTACTGATTTTTAATGAAAAACAAAAATCTACACGTGGAGCGAGCGAGCACTTACTACCAAACTTTCACTACCAGAATTTAAATCAAATTCGAATGTTGAGTACAAAAAGTGGACTCTCTGAGCGAAGCACCAGAAGGTTTACCAGAGATAGGAGTTGGAGTCAAGGAACAGAGATGCAATAATGCGCTCTCGAAAAGTAACATAGTAGCATCCCTTCTTCATGCTGGTGCCAGTTTAAATCCATTCTTTCAATAATCCTAATGAACACCACTCGACGTATATTAAATTATCGTACACCAATACAGACTGCCCCACTTTACGGTGCCTGGTTTTATTCATTGCTGAGTAGTTTTTCAGGAGCAACATAAAATTAACCGAACGAATGTAATAGTCCTGAAAGGAATATGAATCCATGATACTGAGAAAGAAGCTTATATATTCTTTTAAGAAACACTTTAGACTTGATATGACACGGGGACGGATCTGTATATAAAGGTATTACGCTTTGATAACGAAAATTTTCTTTTTCTCGCTTTCATCACAAATCCGCACGACAAATCAGCTACTATAAAAAGCTACCCTTACGCAGAGCAAAAAATGGCACTGTGCATAGCAATCGTAACCATTAGCATCGTTATTGTTCGGAATTAATTTAACTGAATTCCTATGAAAAAACACGATGAAAACTAATTTTTAACATTTCCATTCCACAGTAACTAAATGTGCTTTCGATTCTATCTCCAATATAAAATCCTGCAAACTTACTCTGCCTTAGAAACCCTGTTCTACGTAGGCTAGATGTCTAGCAGATCGGCCGCATTCCGTATCGATGTGATTCGCACGCTGACATCGAAGCAAGACAATCGCTGATAGGCCCGTCATGCCTGGAGGCCAGGGAAGTGATCTCAAGCTGGAGAAAGAGAGAGCTATTGAGGCGCACTAGAGCGTGTAACAACAGCAACTCAACTGCGCTGGAAGTCTTTAAGTCATTAGGGGTAGCGCCCATTAAAAATGGGCAGCGCTGGAGGGCATAACCGTAAGGCGTCGCTTGCCATTAAAACTCAGGTGATTTAAACTGTAGGCCGTTGTAAGAGCATGCAAATCTTTGCTCTGTAACTTCTGTAACAAAAAAACAGCTAATGATGCCCTGTCCAGATCGCTGCACTCGAGCATATTCCATCTTAGAGGTTACGTACACTGAAGAGATTAATCAATATGGCAACCCTTGCAAATGCATTGTGGAAGCTTACCTCCGTGCAATAGTTACTAATCTTCGTTTCTCATTTCTGAAATATTGTAATTTTGTGCTTCAGTGCAACGATTTCATCACTCACGCATCAAATTCTTTAGTTTTTACGCAGTTGAGAAGTAAAATTACTGAACTTAATAAATGAAGCAAAAAATACCAGAAATTGATGACTCGCGATTCATTTGCATAGAGTTAGCCAATTGATAAGAAATTACACATTTATCAAACTAAACTAAACTACTTTTCAAACAAAAATTTGTAGTGCTCAAGTATGCGGGTACTTCAATGCCCAGTGTTTACCACTGTGTATTATTTGTTCCTTGTTTCTATTGAAGTAATTCGCTTACACGTGATACACTCTCTGTCTGTGTATTTGAGTTAGAAATTCTAACTATGAAGACAATGATTTCAACAAATCATCCGGGGTGATTATACCTACTACTGAAAATAATACAGCAGCTGTGACACACTACTTATATTTTTGTTGTGCAAAAGCATGTGGAGTTTGAAATTACAGCATTCAGATCTACGAGTATAAGTCATGTGAAGGCTTTATTAACGATGTTACGACTCGATACAACAGCATTGAAATCCTTCATAGCATCAAAAATAGGTCAAGTCATCCAGTCTCAGTATTGAATTCTGTGTGAACTTCTTTCCAGTTAACAAGGGATAAGAGTGAACTTCATCGTTGAGAAATTTATAATACACCGAAAAGCGTTTAGTTACTATGCTTGAAATCGTATTTACCGAACTCTAAATAATATTATATATTTCGTCAATTGCCGCAATGCATGCAGAAACAGGAAATAGGGGCTGGCTTTTATTTAATAATTATCTTTAAGCATCCTATCGATCAATTGGACCACACATCAGACGTTCAATTCTACAAATTACAATTGAGCATAGTCTTCTATTGTCATCCACGAGCGAAATTACGATCAATTTACGAAGTCATGTTATTGATTTCTACGACTCCCTTGCAGTTAAGAGCGGACTCTTGCAGTACTACAAGACTCTTGACGGTTCACCTCAGAATCAGCTCAAGTCATTAAATAAAATAGGCTTTAAATAAGCTGCATGAAAGGTTCTGCACTTGCTTGTGGCGGTTCTACGTAGTTTAAAATTGCACAAATCAAATCCTCATAAATGTGTTCACCAAAGATTCATCAAATAAGATGTTCCTAGAAAAGTGAACCTCCATCATTCAATTTACATATCATGTTCCAAAGTATTTCAGTTTTGATCGTTATTATCATAGAATCGGGTGTCACATTAAAAATGTGACAATGCGGGTAAAAAGGTACTCTTGATTTTCAGATTGTCATAATATTTCCCTTACTTGAGTTTTTAATACTCAGCTAACTGTGCTGGTGATGAGTGAACTGTGATAAGTAATGGCAGTGGACTGTGATGAGTGATAAGTAGTGGACTGTGCTGAGTGATGATGCTGCATGCAGTCACCGTGAAGGACTCCAACGTTTTCCACGAGGTAATACACTGTCATTCTAACTGAGTTTTTTCTTTCCAACTACGTACCCTTTTTTTCTTTTTAATTTGACTTTTTTTCGTTCTACAGTAATTGCACCTCTTTACTAATTGCATTTTTTTCTTTCCAACTGCGGTTTTTTTCTTTCTAATTGCACTCTTAACTTTTTCTAATGGTGCATTTTTTCTAATTTTAATCTAATGTTATTCTATTGAGCATTTTTTCTTGGTAATTTTGAATAAAACATTCCTATTTCCTGTATCTATCCCCTGACGTTTGTTTTATACGGGAAATCTATCTTAAGAAATAACGCTACCCTTTGTTACACGTATAGTGTTACACAATACTGAATCCTTCAATTTTCCGTCAAAGATTCTTCTTCAGAATTAAAAACCGCTCATCTTTCCGAGGGATTGATCCTGCATTGAATAATTCCACCCGTGGTTGAAAACCGCCGGTGTGCCCAAGGGTTCGATTCTGTAGTCTTTCCGAAGGACCAATTCTTTATTGTATACCTTCATCCACGGTTGAAAACCACCGATCTTTCTGAGGGACCGATTCTTTATTGAATACCTTCATCCACGGTTGAAAATCGCAGGTGTGTCCAAGGCCCTGCCAGGTTCACGGTCCCTAGAGCTAGGCAGACCACCCAGCCTGCAGCAGTGCCTCTCTCTGGCGGGTCTCTCAGAGCCCCACATGGCTCCTGTTTTTTGGCCGCATAAAGCATACGCTGGGCCACCATATCTACGTTCCGTTAGACAGCTTCGTGAGCTCACAAAAAGCCCATTGTGTTTGTTAAAGCTTCGGCGGAACACCGCCACGTGACTGCACGATATAGCACTGCGATAATAGAGCTCAGTGAGCTTTAAAATAGCCATAACGTGGCTTATGTTTGGCACCGAGTTACGCGCGTACGATTACTATTGATCAATACTACGCTAGAGCTGCTCTAAGGTATACCTGAGAAAATAAAATGGCACACAGTACAGACGATAACCTGAAAGTGACGTGTATCTTACGTCCATGCACCAGTCCTTGAATCGCAACCCAAGACGTGTACTATCATATCATAAGATTTAATTCGTCATCCTAATTCGTACATTTTTAAATGTAGACATAATATGGTTTTAATGTAGACATAAAGTGGTTTTAATATGCACATAATGTGGTTTTAATGTAGACATGATGTGGTTTTAATGTAGACATGATGTGGTTTTAATGTGGACATAATGTAGAGCTCGGTGCGATAAGCAAAGAAACAAAATTGTCACGTAACATCAAGGAAGTTATCGTGCCTTTTTCTATAGCAACACTAAATAAATAATTTTTCGGCTGCTGGTGATGATCTGTTTCGAATGTGAGCTCCGTAGGTAAAGTGATGATAATATTATCAGACAATGTTAATTATTTCATAGATCAATATGTATACTAAGACGAGTTGTCACGTTTTCCTGTATGGACAATATCTTCTTTATTAACGGGTCAGCTTGTAAAACTGACCCGCTAATAACTGAAGTATAATAATAACTGACTTCTAATGCCCTTTAAAGAAATTCAACTGCTAATGTGACTGCTGTAACGGTGCCATTTTTCTTTGATTGTCACTGATGGGTTTCAAATAAGGGCCTGCTTGACTCTGATACTCACCTGAATGTGCGCCACGCGTCCAAAAGAGGTAGAAATTCACAAGCATGACGTGGGGCTTTAAAAGTGTCTCTCTTTATTACTGCTGACACGCAGCAGGCGTTGCAGCACCGTGTGCGGTCTCAGTGCGTAGCAGTGATTCACGTCCGATTAAAGGTTTCGCAATGCAGACGCTTTTCAAACCATTCCGATAATTCGCCACGGAAGTACAAAGTATACAGCAAGAAGTGATTTCATTTCATTGTTCCGAGGTGAATTTTCAGATGATATATTATTAGTTAAACTCCATTCCTCGTAAACAGCCTGATGCAGTTGATGAAAGTGTTTTAGTTGAGTGTAAAATATATATGGCTGACGGTCTGGAAATTAAACAATACAAACTGTTGGTTGGAAGTATGGGAATATCTTATTCATCATATGCGCAATTTCACTCAAAATTTTAATTATACAAAGAAACTGACGAGTATAAACTGCAGGATGCACAGGCCGAGTTCTAGACCCTGCTGTATTTTACTTTGTCATTCCAGCAAAACTCCAGAAAATGGAAATAGCCAAGATCAATTGTATGAAGTTCCGCGCATTTGGCTCTTGAATATTTGAATGTTTTCCGGCTTCCGACACCCAAAAGAGTTCCGCCGCCAACTCCGCAGACTTCTCGGAGTAACATTTTTCATGTGATGAACACAAACCGAAAAGTTAATTTTAGCGTCTGTAAATACTAAACTTGATGAAAATTGTGATATTCATACCATTACGTCCCTAAAGTTTAATCTTGATTGGGATAAATACTATGTGAGCCGTAAACAACTAATATTGAATCTTCCGCAACGACTAAAGTCGAAGCTGGTTCTCATCTCTTTGAGGATACAAATCGTGAATTAAGAACCTGAACTCAGTTCTGCAAAACCAACCACAGTTTCAGGATGTTTTGCCGCCTATGACGACCATGGATATAACAAAGATTTGTGCTTATGTGCATCAACCTAGTGACTATGCAATTCTGGATACATGAGGGTGAGTTTCTAATTAGTTTTAACAAAATTTCAGGGCTCAATCTTCAAGTGGTAAGATCAAAAATTTATGTTAGTTGTGATGCGATTTTATTCATTCCTATGAAAATCATTTACAGCTAAGATGCTGTAAAATTCAATCCAGTTCAAGCCATCGAAGGAGCACAAAGTAGCGCTTGAGAAATGTAACTACGTAAGATTTCTAGCGTAGAGAAGTTGCTTGGCTAATGGTGAGCAAATGTATATGTATACATATATATATATATATATATATATATATATATATATATATATATATATATATATATATATATATATATATATATATATATATATATATATATACAGGGTGTCCCACAAAAAAGAGGCCCGAAATTTCAATTTGTATAACTTGAAATCTATTGCATGTAATCCGGTTCTGTAAAAATATTTGTTTGAGTACAGCTTTTGTCTATCAATGTTAGAAATTTCATTTAATTATCTCTCATGGTATTCGTACAGTAGCAATTTCACACTGCCTTCCGAAAAGCCTTTTTGCGCAAGGGTAAAAGAGCTTAAAATTAGATTTCATATAACATTTATTTTATTATAACAAATAATATTTAATCCTTTTTATTCATTTATAGTAAAATGATTCGATGATAAAAAATAAATATTTGGAATTATTTCTCTAAGGCCCATTTCCTTCCACGTGTCTTCCATTCCTATCAAAGCATAATTGAGCTCTCGATCTCATTGCCTTCTTGATCATTTCTGGATTATTTTTGAGCAAACTTACTTCATGCTTTATTTTTTCACGCAACTGGTTTATGTTTTCCGGAGGCCTGCAGTAGACTTTATTCTTCAAATATCCCCATAGAAAATAGTCGTAAGGAGTTAAATCCGGGGATCTGGGTGGCCACTCAATATCATGACTCAATGCTACAATGCGGGTGCCAAAAAGCTCTCTTAACC
>VCRD01001088.1:148581-171898 GCA_006783055.1 Trinorchestia longiramus
TATATATATATATATATATATATATATATATATATATATATATATATATATATATATATATATATGCATTTGGAAACCATGTTATTTAAGAATAATCGTTTTTATTAAACATGATGCTCAGTAAAGTATGTAGGAACAGATACTTTAGGAGCAGCTGGGTTTCAACATCGCAGAACATCTCGATCGCAAACGTCATCTGACTGATGTAGGCAACGCTTAGCATTTTCAGGCGTCGCTTGAAAAGCTTCGTTCTATGGACCGTGTTATTGCAGTCTTTCTTCAATATGAGCAGGGATCTGAGAGTGCACAGAGTTTCGCTGAGATGAATTTAATGAAATTCAGCTCTAGAGCTAAATTGTAGCCTGAGGCATGTGCCAGCAGCTGTCTGTGCTGGTCCGTTCATCATCTGCTCCTCCTCTCTCAGTTTGTGCGAACACCGCCAGTTTGGGGCGAGACGCTTTTCCCTGCAACATCAGAATTTACATCTCTGGTTTTACGTGCATGTAGAACATGGAAATTTGAATCATTATTCTTCTGCTTTTATTGGTACCGCAAACATTTGTCTTCGTCAACAGTATAGAAATTGATTAATATTACATGTCATCATTTACCTTTTTTATGTGGAAATTTCAACCGTGAGAATATTTTGCTACTTGTCTGGTTATCATCACGTAGACTTCAATAAAACTTTGTGATAACTCCGATTGTGGTGAAAATCTCGTAAATTTGAAGTCGATGCCTATTTTGAACCATGACATTTGAAACCTAGAGCCTGACAGAAACTTAAACATTTGAAACCTGAAGCCTGACAGAAAACTAAACATTTGAAACTTAGCGCCTGACAGAAACCTGAAAATGGCTTCAAAAAATTATCTACTTTCAGGTAGGGCACTGAAGATCAGAGAATCAGTGGAGTCGGAGTATGGATCTAAAGAGACTGGTTATGCGCATTTTATACCTCTTACTACCTTGAAATTATCTATTATTTCCTACAGGACATTCTCTGAAGCTGCTAGCAATATTCTTCCATATAAAATTCCTCTACGAGATGTATTTCAAGGCTAGTTTTTCACGTGTTCCTTCCCTGCTAAAGGAAAAAAGGAAAATTTTGTGCATATGATCGCTCCATCCACCGTGTGGGTCAGTTGTAAGGCTATACGAGTTGTAAAGGGATTCTCCGGGCCCACAATAGCAATTGACGAAGTCAACCACACTACAGTAAAGGCAGTTATTGTGTCTTTTTCCATAGTGAAACTAAATAAATTGTCAACTGTGTAGAGTTTTGGAGGTCACGGTCATGGGACAGAACGCACTGTTTGCTTCTCCGAACAAAAATATGAAGAATGCAAAATCGTTTTTTAGAACTCTATTCCGGCGCATGGTTTTTCAAAATTCCAAACATGCAGGATGTCTTAAAAAATGTACCCACTCGTTGATTGTTCTTTACTAGGAGGAGACTAGACTAGGGGAAGAATATTACAATTTTAATGTATCACATTTAAATTTCTTCAATTTGATGTTATTTTTCAATTTAACGCACAACACATGTGTATCTATGCCAATAAACACCTAAAAAGTATATATGAATGATAGGTAGACACAGAGTGAGTAAATTTTTCGGACCATTGTATTTGGGAAGCAAATAATTGATAAAATATGCTTAACACTGAATTTTGCACGCGTGTAAATAACGCATGATGATGTGGTGTAAGAATTACTCGATTTCCGTGAATTTGAGAACAAATTGCGAAATCATAGAACCTAAAACTTAGAACTTAGTTGCCTTCAGAAACAAGAAACATTTATCTATGTATCATAGAATATTACTTATAAATTCATCTCAGAGACTTCGTCAGTAATTCTTCTTGCAAGGACGCAGCTACGATACAACAGTGTGTTTCTAAGAACTATAATTATAATAATCTCTCTGAAATTTATTGAGCTTCAAAATAATGAACTGCTGTCTAAACTTGCCGTTTGGAACATCCTTTCCACATTTGGTGAGTTAGTGCATAGCAGTTGGTGCTGCCAAGTCCTTCATACTGTTGGTTTCAGCTCTAAACTACCATAATTGAAGCAGCTGCAGAACTGTGCACTTAATTTACTTTTATTTGTCCCAACTAGCCGAAGTTAATTTCTGCAGGCGCGTAGACTTGCAGCAATTAACGTGCTCATACGTGTGGCTTTGCCGACAGTTGAAGTTCATTTTAAATTCGTTTTCGTAAATTTGGGTGTATGATGAAGAATGGACTGCTGGAGTCATCAATTATTGTTCGATGAATTATTTTCAAATGAAATGAAAACTCTGTGGTCATACGGTAAAGCTTCGTGAGGTGTTATAGGTTAATAAAATAACTGCAACTTGGTCAGACGACTAAATTTCTTACTAAATGGTTGTCTTTATGTGTCCTCAAATTTTATCACTTTGATACACGTTAGCTGTTAAAAAAATGTTATTTATAGAACTAAGACGGAATCTACGATTACACTACCTTCCAGAAAAGTATATGTGTTCAAGATTGGGACTACACCAAACTTTTACTTTGAGTGTTCGAAATCAATCGTAACAAAAATGCTAGGATTTTTCGACAACAGCTGCAGAAGTCGAAATAATAAATTCCTTGGGCTTTAATTTCGATCCACGATATTGTGCGAAGTTTACTGGTACATTGGACGAAGAGCTAATGATACCTAGGCCTAGATCACCAACCACCATCGCCACCACCACATGAAGGAGCTGATGTCTCTATCAACGAAACTTGTTTTGGTGGGTCCGTGCACCGTCGCCGGACAGCTCTCTGCTTCTCATCCCTGACCTCCTCGTATCAAACTCGTCGCTGCAGTTCAACCCAACAGCTTCCTTCACCACGTATCCGTGATACCGCTATATCTATCTTCCAGGAACAAAGTGTTGAAGATATTTCAACTTTTCCTTCAGTTGTAGTGTGACTGATGAAGACGCAGTAGTGGAATTTCGAGCGACGACTGTCCAAATGGCTTCATTGTGACTCGCCGATACAACATTTTTACTCACAAAAAATCCTCGTTAGCGACGCCTGGATAACAAAACAAAAAACTACGCAGGTTTTGGCAGTGTAGGAATCGCCCCGACTCGCCCTTCACTCCTCTTCGACACTTGTCCAGTCTTTGACTACATAACTAAACATGTAAATTGTACTTTTGGCTTTTCGTGCGGTTTTAGGATTCTTCAACCAAAAGAAATTATATTATGAGATAATTAACACGTTGACTCTGAAGTGGTACGTACATATGTGGGCCACTTAGGTTAGGTTCTGTAAATTTTACAGTGCCTTCTAGTAATAATATGTACAAAGTGAAGATTTACACCGGGCAGGCAATCGGAGGCAACGTGTTAAATACATGCATGAAAGTTTTTAATGTACTAAAAAATGTGTTCAAGATGCAGCCAATCTTTTTGAAATTTTATTCAACCTCATGGCCGCTCAATCGCAATTTCATATACCCATATAGTCACTCAGCTACAGCATGCGCAGTAGGTGTAAATTATGGAGCATGAATACAATGAAAAATTAAATTTATGAGAGTGAAGTCAATTTTCGTCGTCCATAATCATTGCCGGAGTCCAAGACCAAATTTTGCTAGATGCTTAGCCTTTGAATAAGAAATACAAAGACTTTAATAAGGTTTACTTTCTTGGACAGTGATTCCGGTGGTTTCATGACAGGAATTTTCGATTGTTCGGTGATAGGAATTTCCGGTAATTCTTGAGTGGGAATCCCGGTAGGACCTTTTGTAATTACATCAAGATATCGAACAAATTTTAAATCAATTTTCATGTGTTGAGAATTTCAACACGAATTAATAACCAATATGATGAAAATGTGGAGAAATGGTGTAGCACAGGCGAATAATTTTGAATAGATTAAATGCATCATTTCAGGTGCACATATATATTATAAAGTCTGTATTCGTATTTTTACGATTAATAGAATCGACATAAATCAATTTAGCAGAACAAATTACTAAATACAGGGTTCTGTCATAATCGACCACGTACCCATATCGTTTCATCGTTTCAGTGTTAGAAAGCAGATTCCACCGTAAGTAATGATAGGACGTCCCAAAGTGGTTACGAAAATTGCAATTTGAGAATCAGCCTCTATTTAGTGGGAACTTTACAAGCATAAATTCTGAACGATTGAAGAAAAGAATCTTTGCGTATATTTTGGAATGTTAGGCTCGAGTTCGTGAATTGTGTCTCAGTGTCTGTGAAAAGCAGACTCCAAATCTTAAATGAGAATAATTAAAGTGCAGTATATGAGTAAAAATATTGGAATGAAAATACGCATTGATAATTAGTAGAATAGAGTATGCAGAAAATAATTTCCGCTTTACTTTCAGCACTTTCAATGACGGTTGTTTCAATATTACCGATGCTAAGCACATACTCAAAATATTCCAAATTTTCTTTGCGTATATGTTTTGATTTTTCTTAATACTTTTCTTTTTCGGGTAAATATTTTGAGCTGTGTTTTCTTCTAATTTGTAGCACAAAATTTTTTATGGCTGATTTAGGTATTTCCAGCCCTTAATTCTCTGGTGGATTTACAATCCCAGCGTAAACGCACAATTCACCCTACGTAAAACACAGATATATTCTTATAATAACTTATTTCAGCATCAATATCCGTGCTGGGTTTTCTAATCAGACTTCTTGGTCATTAGCCACCGTGTCTCTGCAAGTGACCAATATCTCAAAATTAGTTTTGTCAATATTTTTGTCGACGAAAACGAGCAAAGATTACTTCATGTTTATCCCAATTTTTTTAGGGTATGACAAACTTTTCGGAGTGGGGATGTTTTTCAGAAATATCTATTCACCAAGCGCTTAACACACGCGGTCTCTTTGTTCAGGAAATGAATTCGTTCAGAAAGCCTCACTTCAACTTTAGTTTGAACACTGTTCATATTTTTCGGGCAAACTTTCACTCTTGAAAATACGGCTAACATATCCTTCCAAGCGAAATTTCTGTTTCATCGTAATGAAAATAATCACTCAGGTGGAGGCAATTTGTCAAATATTTTTATTTCCAAAATTTAAGTCTTCTTATCATTTTATATATCCTTTTTTGTACTAATTTTATCGTTCTGAACACTGTTCCTCTTATAAAAGTTTAAAATTTCTACCCAAATTCAAGCCACATAAACTCTATGAACTTTCCACTGAGCTGATTCTCCACATTTATATGCTAGAAAACTGTTAACAATAATTTCAAAGCATCATTTTTACCCTCCGATATTAACTTCTGTTGGTACGAGGTGTGTGCTTCGTTTTTATTTTTTCCTGTTGCTGTACTCTTTTTAAAACTTCGGAACGGACTCGCGACGATGTTTGGCGGTGTCACGTAACTGGAGGGGGAGTAGAACACGGATGGTTGGCGCTCCATGTGTGCCTCGACTCAAGCACTGCATTTAGAGTGCGCACTGCTCCCCTACCCATCAATATTTTGATTCTTTCAACCATGTTCAGAGTTAAACAAGGTGCAGAGCTCA
Source organism: Trinorchestia longiramus (assembly GCA_006783055.1). Classification (NCBI taxonomy): domain Eukaryota; kingdom Metazoa; phylum Arthropoda; class Malacostraca; order Amphipoda; family Talitridae; genus Trinorchestia; species Trinorchestia longiramus. The sequence goes on from VCRD01001088.1 coordinate 154,117, forward strand.
AGACCTTTATGCAATTTATTTTGTCAGGCTCAGCATTTTGGTCTTATTATTAAGTCTTGTACCGGTACAATCGAAAACAGAAAATGTGGAGTCCTGAGTGCTCGACTGCCCAGAGGTTGCCTCTGTTTGTTCAGTGGAGTAACTCGCGACCGCCGTGTATTTTGACAGGGAAAAAGTGTCTCAAGATCTCTGGTCGACATCAGGAGAGTTAAAGGGCGTCAGCGTGGACTACAGAGGGGCTCTTATCCCAACACGAAGCACCTGGTACACGTGAGAGGTGCTTCAGGGTGGTCTTTTGAGTGTCCCAGGGATGGATTCTTTTTGTGATAGGGAGGTGAGGAGTTAGGGGGAAGAACGAGAACGAGTAGACCATATCTGAGACTCCATGTCTTATGGGGCCTTAAAAACCAATCCTCTCGAAAGTCCCACTTTCCCCTTAAATACTTATGATTGCAATCCTAGAAACCAATCCTCTCGAAAGTCCCACTTCTCTCTTAAATACTTCTGATTGCCATCCTAGAAACCAATCCTCTCGAAAGTCCCACTTTCCCCTTAAATACTTATGATTGCAATCCTAGAAACCAATCCTCTCGAAAGTCCCACTTTTCTCTTAAATACTTCTGATTGCAATCCTAGAAACCAATCCTCTCGAAAGTCCCACTTCTCTCTTAAATACTTATGATTGCCATCCTCGAGACGAATTCACTCAAACGTCCTACTTTTCCCCTAAATATTTCTGATTGACATCCTCTTCTGTGTACAAATTTAGAATGAATATCTGTCTGTTGAAGGCTTTTCAATCTGAAAAATGACTACCTTCAACTTGTATTGAAGTTTCTAATATATTATCTTATACAATGGTTTATAAGTAAGAATTTCCTTTGAGCGCTGTAAGTGCTGCAATGACTTAGTGGTTAAGCAAGTATGTATGCTCTTTGTTCAAAAATACATAAGGGCACGAAACTACACAGTCATACTAAAAATATTCTCTGCAGAGTAATATGTCATGTTTATAACACAAGCTAAGCCCCAGTGTTGTTATAAAACTGACAGTTAGACTCAGGAACAAGGGAAATAAGAAGTCTTTTCGTGAGTAAAATACTTCTCTCACACACTAGCAGCTCATGTGATGTGGGTAAAATCCCTGGGGAAAAAATGAACGAACTGTTAATGTTTGCAGCAATAAAAATAAAAACAATAATGAAACTATTGTCTCTAAACTAATCATTTGCCAGCTCGTTACTTGTCAAATAAATTATAGAATCATCGAACATAAATTAATTAGCATTCAATGTAGATAGGCACTACTGTCAAATTTATGACTTTCATTGAGCAGCTTGAGAGGCAGGGACTGCTTGCTGTAGTGGTGAATAAAACTTAGAAATAACAGCTAATAAAACTTGTGGATCATGAGCTCTTGCTCTGGTTTATATTGGTTTATATTCCTGATTCTAGTTTCTTTTTTTGTAGTGCTGCACATCTTCTTATAACCATGTTAGATCCTTAGAAAAAAATTACTGCAAAATCCAAGTTGAATTCATTAGAACATTCAGCCAATCGGAAATATTCCCTCCAGCTGTTCCACGTAGTCTACCTACTAGAATATCCTCTACGACATTGACAGCAATGTCTTCGTGAACCTGACAGGACTATCCTTTAGGACACTGACAGTAATTCTCTGTAATTTACTAACAGAAGTACTCGGAAGTTCTTTGACAGGAGTCCCAGGTAATTCAGTGACAAAATTCCAAGGTAGTTCAGTGATAAAAATTCCCAGAAATTCTTTAATAGGAATTTCTGTTAAGATTCTGATCATGATTCTGTTAGAAGGATTGCAAACAGGAACACTGACTATTTAGAGAAAAGTAATAATAATTATTAGTGCATGTTTTTTCGACACATCACAACCACTTGAACTGAGCGAGCATCACTTTCATGAAGATTTTTGTCCACGTCTCTTAAGGTTGGGAGTGCATTTGATAGAACTTTATTTTTCAAGTATTCCAAGCTGGTCGCTGGCTTTTGCTTCAATTGTTTTGCATCTGGATCTCAATTCAAATTTTCGTCTAAGGCGACGTCCTATTTTCAGTTTTGAACCATGATCAGCTGCGTGAACTTGGAAATCAACAAACGAAAACATACGAAATTTTCCCGTAGACTATATACTATTAGATTTATTCTTGCATATGATCGCACACTTTTGTACACAGTTTTATGCTTCTAAAACGACAATTTCCCGAAACTTCTTGTCATGATGCTTTTGGAATATTTTCTGGCTACTTTTGTTTTAATATAACCCGAAATATTTTTCTCGTAACCCAGACAGAATGTATCCGCACTCGTACTAAATCCTCCACTCACGGTCTTGCAAATTTAAGACAAAATTCGGAACCTTCTTTGTCGTGGAAGCTTTTTTTTGTAACATACCCTGAAAGCCTTTCACTAAATTAGGAGAAATAATAATTTCTTCTTAATGTTCATAATGGTATCAGTTGGAATAGATCTGTATCATTGAGTTGAACTTGTTGTCTTGTCTGCATTTACGACATTGGTAAGTTTATCGCTGAAATATCAATGCATGGAGCTGATGAAGCAAGCACAGCTGCTGACGTAACACGCAAGATTGCGTGGGGTAACATGAAGATTGCTAAAGATGACTAGGAGATCACAGGAGCTGATAAGAAGTTATAAAAATAACTAGGTTTAACTCGGAGGTTGCCAGGAGGTTCCACAGGAGATAATCAGAGGTTGGCTACACAAATCGCTCAAGTCATAATTAGATAATTATTTCTGAACGTGTTCTGGGTCCTGTTTAGTTTCTAGTCGGGAAAATTATATGCAGAAACGAGAAATCAGCCATGCTGAACTGGTTGTTCTTACCTGGATGATAATGCTGGTAAATGAATTGACTTACAGTAATATAAATTCACCTAAATTGTTGTAAATGAATTTAAACTTTTAGGGAGGAGTTTGTAGGACTGAACATATTTCAAATACATACGCAAAGGGAACGAATGAGAAAGTGTACGACATGATCAGGAGCCGATCTATAATATATTCTTTAGCGTAAGCTCTGCTCTGAGGAAGACAAAGTGCATTGATTTTTAAAAGGAAAAATTTAGCTCTTTTTATACGACTTATTCTTTTGAAACTGCACACAAGTGCCATAATGTACTTGTAACTTTTCGTAGTGCAGGATCCCACATGCAGCTGGTGTGTGACATAAAAAAAATGCATTTGCAAAAACTTTGCACAGCATTTGGCTGTGCACTTGCTAGTCGCCGCCTCTGCACTCCATTAATAGTGAGAAATTTCGTGGGTTTCACGTACACTCGACGATGTTTGAAAAGTAGACAGTACTTGCAGTAGTAGAGGAGAGTTACTGCACTACAGCCCCCCTGATGTCAGGTAATTACAAGTGCTTGCTACCGATATTTTCTTTTTCATCAGTCCAAAGTTTGATCAACCGATTCCATTCAAATTTAATAAAATACTATTATTTAGACAGGGCGATCTCCTGCAAATTATGAAACAAAATTGGAAATAATTCCTTAGTTGTTCAAGCATTTTTATGCACATCGAACAGCTCAAAATTTTTTCCAAAACAGAACGTGAACATTTTTAAAATCAATTTGAAAGCTTTTTCACACAAACTTGTCTCGCTTTATTTTAAGTCTTTACTCATTGAGAGAACAAATGAAAAAATACCTCTTCATTTCGATTATACTCAAAAACGCACATCATGGAAAAACTAAGCTACGACCAGTTAAAGCGTCGTGGTTGCAGCTGAACCGTAAAGGAGACTGAAAATGAGCTCCTCGTGGAGCCTGATCTTTAGAAACGACAAAAATAAATAACAGCTTGAATAAATAACCCATTGAGTTCCGTTGCATAAAATAGCAAGACTGGTCTAGATGGTCTTAGTGGCAGCTAGCGCCCGCCCTCATGTTTGTTCCAACATATTGTGCGTTTAGTGCCAACATCTTTGAAAATAAAATCTCAAAACGATATATTTTACTAACAGATAATAGTGTATAAGAAAATTATCAATGAAAGCAACTGCTAGGCCTCCTTAGGGTTACTGCTTCAATCAAGTTTGAGATTCTGTACAGCATTTACATGCGTACACGTATGCGCAACAGCAGCTGTACTTTGGCAATTAAAGTTGTGATTGCAGCACCTACGACGACACCAATGCAGCAATTGTAGCATGAGTTACCTCAACAACAGAAGTTGTAGTCAGACAACAATACCATTGCAGCAATCACAGCATTATCAGTGGCAACACCAGCAACGTAAGTAGCAGTAACAATCGTGGGCTGAGGCAGTCTTAGCTTCATCAAAATGCAAGGCGCGTCTGCTCTACTTAAGATGGTCTGCCATTGCAATGAGCACTGTTGTTTTAAGGACATAGCCAGAACATAAAACTTAATTGTGCAGTCATTTTAGAATCAGTAACTATTATTTATTCAGACTTTTACTTATACACTTTGGTGAAAAATGTACCATACTGTCTAGTCCGGACCGTGGTCCAGCCCACTTCAGCATTCTTGGAGGGAGTAGGCACTCCACATGAACATGTAAGCCATTTGCAACTGCTCTCGCAAGTCACTTTTACCCATTCATTACGGCTGCTTAAGCGCCGAGTTTTCCCTTAGGCAGACCTCGATTGCAATATTTCAGCGAACCATTGTTCACGATGGAGTCGCTGCTCTTCTACATGAGTTTTAAGATCGAGCAGCGTGTACCAACAGGCAAGCTTTGACTAGGCAAATGCATGGCTGTAGTTATGTAGTGCACCCGTGTGAGTAACCAGCATTTTCTGACATCGAAAAAACGTTTATAGAGAAAATGTGCATCCATTTCAGAGAAAATCTTATTTGAATTAATAGAAAACGAATGCAAATATTTCATAAGATTTTTTTATATTCTGTTGAGAGAAAATTTGGCTTAATGTTAGCTTACTTTAAAAAACAATGTCGGATTTATGACCAGGCAGAAATAGAAGGGGATATTCCACCATATCTTTTTCTTGACTACTCCATTAAACACTCGTTACAATATTCCTGAAAACATTTAGTGACCTAATTTTCTTCTAATGTTTTCAGTGACCGAAATGAAATTAGGAGATACGTCTCAGCCTTTTTACTAACATCAAGTACTAAGTCATGTACATTGTTTTGAACTATATTTCGTCATATTACTTTGTCTCGGCACTGCCGTGAAATGTATATTTGTTTTTGACTCGAATGTGGATATGAATTTCATTAATCATTTGCAATTATATATTCTAGATTAAACCTTACTATTTGACAACACATGATATTGTAATATCATTAAACAGTTTTTTCTACCAAGGCATTACTGAATGTGTATGACTGCTTATGTAAGAGTATACGAATAATTTAAATCGTTGATGTCATTGGGATATTTTAAGTTTGTTGCTGCAATTTAAGAATGACGTTAAGAAATGTGGAAAGACCTTTAGAGCAAAAACAGATACAACCTACCGCTAGTTTGGGCGGCGAGGAAACGTCGAAGTATCATGTCTGTGTCTACTAGGGATACACGGCTTCTACATACTTCAAGTTATAATACGCATGACAGGAACAGTTCCTGGGAGTAACATAATTAATCATAAGTTAGTAGCATTAAGATTTGAAAATCCAATGTGTATGTAATGTGTACTTGATTGAAATGAAGTTTCTTTCCTGTAAAAAAAGATGCTGTTACTAACTGAAGTCTTCGAAAAAAGTGCCTTATTTGAGTAGAGAAATACAATGAATCTAGAACAGTTTTGAGTTTCCATGCATGATATAATATAAACATGCAGTTTTTATTCTTTCAGTTGCCGCACAAAAACAAACACGGCGACTTCGAGGAGTTTACGTCAGCTTTAGTCCGTGCTGCAGAGACCTTCCTTCACTGATGCTTTAGGTCCCAAAGCTTTTCGTGAACATGCAAACAAGCCAATGCAATGTAATACCAAATCAAATATTCTAATAGAGTTATGTTTATAAACATGTTTCAAAGTTCTTTCAACTGATATAAATCTTTTTGATTTGGAATCCTATGACGCACAGTTGGTTGTGAATGCTTTGAGTTGTAGGTTGGAAAAGAAAAGGCTTGAAATTGGCAGACATGTAGCAATGAGCACTGACAATGCTAGTGGCATGGTTGGGGTAAGTAATGGAGTGTATCAAAAGCTGAAAAAATAAATACCTTCTCCGAGACTTCAGATGCGCCTGTCCTTCATTACAGCTAGCAGTATGTCACGTAGCTTCTGAATGTTTACCTCGTAGTTTAGAATTCATTTTGTTTGAACTATACAGGTGGTTTTCTGTGTCATCATTAAGACAAGTAACCTAAAAAATATAAAAGACAATTAAGGATGGTAATTCTCTTATTAAATTACCAGCAAACTGTCCGACAAGGGGGCTCTCTGTCAAATGTGCATTTCATCAAATTTTGGCCCAATGAATCGAATTAAAAGTGCATTTTTAAATAACAAAAACACAGTATTGATGTTAAATCTCAGAAGTGGTATCCAGTATGCACATTGACAAAAAGAATCTAGTTCTTTTGTTGGTCCTCCAAATTTCTTAGAAGGAGTTAATAAAGTAAATGAACTTTGTGAGTCAAAAATAGCTAGCAAACCGAAACTGTTAGATGATTTTATACCTTTTCTATAGCAATCAAATGCCAGTAAGGTGATAATTTTGATAGCCAGATTCGATCCACTTACTGACAACAGAAAAGAATACTTATATCGCAAGCTTTATTTAGGATACAGATTTGAGAAGGAAATTCAAGAAATGTAATAATATGAGAAAATAAGCGAGCAAGAAGAGCAAGGCTTAAGAAAAATTGTTTTTGTGCTTGCACTAACATTTGAAGGAAAAGTTGCCAGAAAATTTAAAAATACTCAAAAACATTTAATCTAAGTAAGGCGCTAACTGCCAGATTGATGCAACTCATGAGATTAGCAGAAGAGCTAATTTTTACAATTGAAATACAATACAATAAAATTCCTCTAATCAGCTGGAGAAATAATACGATTCTGATCAACAGAGGACTCATTTTAGAGTGAAGCGTCACAGTGTAAAGATGTTTACTAGACCTTCGTTTGTATGAGAATACATGTGCAATCTACCGACTGTGAGATTTAGTGACAGGGCAGGTGAGGAGTGTCGGAGGAGTGAGACAGGGTTGTACTCTGTCTTCCTTACCGTTTGGTTTATACCCAAAAGAATTACCTGTCAGCCTCAGAAAGAGTGGTTTTAGACTAAAAGCTGGAAAAGAGAAGCTAAGTTGTTTGCTGTATGTTGATGACATTGTTGTGGTTAGTGAATCAGAGCAGGAACTGCAAAGGATACTTGAGATTTTGAATGGATACAGTGGTGATTTCAAGGTGACATTTGGGGGAGATAAAAGTACTCATGTTAATAAATGGGGATGAGACTGACGTGGATATAGAGTGGAATATTGGAGAAGTTAAGATAGGCAGAACAAAGGAATATTAGTACTTAGGATGTATGCTGAGTGAAGATGGATGTGCATGAGCAGAAGGTGAGAAAGGAGCGAAAACTATGCAGTGGTGGGGAAGACTAAGCAGTTTGGCCAAATATAGAGAAAATAAGTATGAATGTGTTAAAGGAATTTGGAACTTTGTCGCGGTACCTAGCGTAATATTTGGCATGAATGTTATGGCATGGAATGGAGGACACCTTGAAAATTAGGAGTTGCTGCAAAATAGGGTAGGACGTTTGGCATTAGGCGCCTCAAAATGGACGGCTGTAGCAGCTATGAGAGGGGATCCAGGGAGAGTCTATTTTCTAAAAGTGGTGAAGGCTGTCTTGAATTACAAAGGAAGAATTGAGCAAATGGAGAATAAAAAGGTGGGTTAAACATATTTTTAAATGAAATCTGAGTGAAAGTCTATGGAAGAACATTTGCTAGGGCATGCACGAAAGCTAAAGGTTCAGAAAATTGTTCGTTTCAGAATTGTAAAATTTATGGTTGATTGGTTTATGAGAAATCATGGAGGTGAAGGGCTGGAGCGGGATTACAAAGACAGTAAGAAAGAAATTTAAAAACTGACAAAAGAGTATAGTTTAAACAAATGGAAGCGTAGTATGACTGGAAAGACTACTTTAACTTGATATGCCCGTAGAAATGTACCAAGAATTAAAATGTTTTATGATGGAAGATTCGGCAGCCAACTCCTGTTTGCCGTCAGATGTAAGGCATTAAGTGTGAATAGGCGCACATAGAGGTGGAATGAGGGGAATGCAAGGTTATAAATGCAGTATAACAGAAGAGTTGAGGAAACAATTAAACATCTAGTCCTAGAAGTAGTAAATATGAGCAAGAGAGCTTCATCGATGTGGCTCGTGAGCAGTACGTGGAGAACCATTGGAATGTTCTGGATGTCGAAAAGTATTCAGGTATCAGATACTTTGTAGACCTGGATGAGGAATGCAACATGACTGTTGTAAATATACTGAAAAATTTATTAGTGCATGCATGGAATAAAAGACATTAATATTGAGTAGACAGTTTCCTGAATTAGTATGTGACTATCTGCTATGCATGAGAATTGTTTATGACGAGCTAGCTTTCGCAGTGCAGTAATATCCTCACTTGGCTGGTTTGTTTGCATGGAATGACTCAGGGCGGCTAATGAAAAATTATTTTAGATGACCCTGCCTCATAGGTGAAGAACCCTGGGATGCCACCCTGTTGTATGTGTGTGTTTTAGAGATAATTTAAAGGCGAAACAAAGGCTCAAGCTAAAGCTAGCCCTCCAGTTAAGTTTAAGTTTATGCATCTGGCGCTAGCCCTTTTGTTAAACTCTCTCTATTAACTCTTTCAACTTTAATGTTACCTCATTTGAATGCTGAAATGGAGCATGTGTTCAGTACCATGAACAATATCAAATTAGAGTACGAAACCGAATGGAATACCGCATGTTGACGGCTATTTGTCTGTAGAATTTCGCTAAGCTAGAAATTAAAAATATTGTTATAAAAATTTAATAAATTATGCTTATAATAATCTCATACAAAATATAATATGTTAATTTAGTCTCTCATTACATATTGTCAGTATGTGCAGAAACTTTAGCGGTACTTTATCTAGCGGACTTTTAGTAAGTTTCTAGCGGTTTAATGCAGATCAGGCTTCGTAATTTTGCAACACTGTAAAGCCGGCCCATTCAAATTTGGTCGTCACGGAGTGTAGACGTTATTGTTCCATGCTGCGTTTCCAACTCGCCTGTTGAAAAGAAATGTGAGTAACCTAGGTAACTGTGGATTTATAAGTAAGTATACTTGAAAGGAAAAAAGCTAAGACATTTGTTGCTATGTTATCATTTATTGACTAGAAATTTAACAAAAAAGTTAAATCAAAAACTTCGACCCTTATAGTCATTTTTAACATTTAGTAAGATCTAATGGGTAAAATCTACGAATAAATTGTAAATTAAAAATATCTCTACGAATAAAAGAATAAAAAACTTGAACTAATTGTGGGGCTATACTGATTGTGTTCCAGTTGGGCCCCAGTCAAAGCTGGCCCTCAAGTCCTTGCTTACCTGTCTCACTCTACACGTGGTCATGCTTAAATGGCCAACCTCTCTGTTAAATTAAGATTCTTGAGTAATTGCTACTGCATCTAGTACTTAAGATGTATTGATTTTAGAATTTTTATACATTTCAAGAGACAAATCTGTTTTCAATGATAACCAATCTGTTTGCCCCTTGTAATTAGTTTTGTTTTTTTTTATTTGCAAAAATGTTTGCTTGTTTAGTTTGCAGTTAACTTCTAATGCATTCTATCTTTTTAGATATTAGTAATTACCATGAAGGTCAAAACATTGCAATTTTAGGATTGTTTACTGTTTTTGTTGAATTTCTAGTTAATAAGATAAGTGTACAAGTTGTGTTATTTCCTCTCCTTTTTTAGTTGAACTTTGTAAGAATGAAAACATCTACAGGGTGTCTCAAAAAAATGTACTCACCCTTTAAGCGTTGCTAACATGCTGTCTTCTTTGTGTTGCAGGTGTGAGGTTCGAACCTTTGCGAACATGATTAAATGTGATTAAAGAATCATGTTTGCAAAGGTTCAAACCTCACACCTGCAACACAAAGAAGACAGCATGTTAGCAACGCTTAAAGGGTGAGTACATTTTTTTTGAGACACCCTGTATGCTTTGATATTGCAAGGTTTGGGTTCTATGCTGTTATACTTTTGTTATGTCATAACACTCAATGTGGATTTCAATAGTTTCTTTACATCAACTTGTACATTTATCATAATAAATTAGGCTCAAAGACTGGTAGGTAATGTCATTATCACAATACATTAAGTAAATATTTCTGTGCATAACTTTGATCCTAATCACCTATGTTAAACAACCCATGGGTTTAGTTAGCTTATATTCTTGTGCCATAGTGATTTGCATTGTTGCTTTATAAAAATTGAGTCCATCTGCTGTTTGCTCTAAGTTATATTTTCTATTTTATCTGATGCAGCTGTAATATCTGTCCTTGTTACTGAGAAATTCAATTCTAATTTGCTTGTTTCATTAATGAATTTAATATTTTCTGTATATTTATTTTTTAGCAGTGTTTAGTTCTTTCATGTATCCACTCATACAGTTAAACAAAACTGGCTGCAGTGGTTAAACTAGGAGTATAATAATAATATGCAGTTAAAAAGGACTCATTTTAGGTATTGCATGTTTTACTTTTACATCAAGTTACCATTCTTATTTCTTATTTAGGAGCAAGTAGTTGTTTTAGATGGTTATTCTGTTTCCCTGATGTTGAGGTTATTTCCTAATGTCTGCTGTACTTTGGAGACTAAAATACACTAGCTATTGTGGTTAAGTTGTAGGTAACACCAGTGCTTACAATAATTAGTCAACAACCTTTTCAGGGTTGCTTGTGATTTAGTTTTCTGCTGTTTATTAATCATTGATGTGTTTCTAAGTGATTTCATGTTTGTGTTACATGTGTGAAAGTATCTTGCAGGATTTTAGAGCTGGTTCACACTGTAGTGGTGATGCTCTATTTTGTCAGTTTTTGTTCTTCACTCTAATCATTTGTGGTTTACTACTGATTTGTTCAGTTAAGTACAGGGGTTGAACAAAATAATGGAAATGCCTAACATTTTGGCATCATAATCTTTGAACATGTTTTAAACAATCAAAACTTGACATATTTTAATATTTTTTGTTTATTATTTCAAATATATATATATTTGAAATAACTTTTACAAATATTTAAAAGTTTGTTATAATTTATAAAAATGTCAGACCTCTGACTTTCAAAGAGGCCTAATTGTTGGTGCTCATATGGCAGGCACTAGTGTAACAAACTGCCCGAATGCTTGGCGTTTCAAGAGGTGCGGTCTCAAAAGTAATGACTGCCTTTGAAAAAGGAGAAAAAATGTCCTCAGCAAAGCACAGGTCTGGCCAGAAGTCAAAGTTGAAATTCAAAATTCGTATATTGAAGTTATTGTCATATGGATGTAGGATAGCATGACCACAGCTTCTTAAATCACTGCAGAGCTCAATGAACACCCACAGAACCAAGTTTCCTCAAACTGTTTGTTGGGTGCTGCACAAATGTGCACAGAAGTCAGTAGTTTAGAGCAGTTGGTGTAGCTGTTATGTTTACTTTGTTTTCCATGATACTGAGGTCACTTCTACCTCAGGTTGGCTTTGTTGTGTAGGACTGAAATACTTCATTTATTTTCAAGTACTACACATGTATTAGTGATTTCAATGAAGCACAGTTGATAACTCTTGTGTGAATATTAATCAGCTTTAGTTTTAATTCTTTGATATTATTTCCTTTATCATGTTGTGTTCATGTCCTCCAGATCATCTCCTGAGTGTAAATGACTACATACCCAAGACTAAAGAAAAAGGGATAACACAGCTTGTTTCTCACCCTGCAAATACAGGTAAAACTAGGACATTAGTAATCATACTCTATTACATGATGTTCTTTACTCAATTTTTGTGGAACTTCAGTGCACCATTAAATTCTGGTCAGTAAGATGGTGCTACTAGAATAGAGCTGAAAGAAAGTGTGATGCAATGTCTCAGAAATATGTTGAAAATCAAAGGGACAGTAGGACGCAAAAAAGCCACTTGTGCATGATTTGATGACCATGAGGGTTAAGATTGTTGCAGTGATTTACAACTTATCATGGCTTTGTATTTAAAATATTTACTGTTTGTACATTGGTTTGTTAAGTACACATTTTCATCAATGTATATGTGAGAATGGTTTATTCATATATTTTTTTGGACACTTAGCTGTTTATATATGTACATTAATACTTTGTTTTTATGCTGGTTTTAGTGGGGAGGTTATGTAAGGGACACTGGGTTGAGGATGATGGTTGATAGTGAAAACTGTTACAGGTAAAGTAGGGTAAGAATTACATAGAATTATGATTAGGAGTAAGGTTGTCATGGCTGGTAAAGGATGGAACTAGGGAAATTTGTGTATTGAAGTTATTGTTGTCATAATACTGTCAGATTGCTTCTACATAGAAGTGCTACATCTAAAGTACAACATCTTAATTTCAATGCTCAGTTCTAATTAATGGTCCCCAATGTTAATCCATTAATCTCAGTACTCATTTTAAAAAGTGCACATCCTATATTTATTGTAAGTATTAGTTTTTTAAATAAAAATCTGTTTCATCGGTGCTCAGCCATGATTATAAAAACCTAATAATTTTCAAACTGATACCTGAATTTTCTGCTCTTGAAGCTCAATGGTTGCACTCGGCACTGCTGCTGTGATTTGTTGCAAGGGTAATCAAAGCTTAGCGTTACACCAGTGGAATTTGCTCAGTCTACTGAACTGTGAGCAGGATATCAAGTCCCTGGGTCTCTCTTTTGCTGGTCTTGTTGCCTGCTGTTGCGGTTGACCTCGCCGGTCCCCTGCTTTCACTCTGGTTGGTTCTCCCTGGCGCCTTGTTCGCGCCTGCGTGACTCTGCCTGTTCTGCCGCCGTCTGATCTGTCCTACTTTTGTGGGCATCACCAGAATACCAAGATTCAACACTGGAGAATTTGGCCTCGTTCCGACGCCAGAATCAATAAAAACTGAGCTGAGTATTACCTGTATCTTCATTTGAAGCCTCAAATGCATGTTCACAGCGCAGACGTTCACTCTGCTTAAGTACAATTGAATACCTAAATTAGGTGGAGAAAACATCCACCAAGCATAAAAATTCACATTTTAGCACAAGAGTGACTTGCGTGTGTTTTGCTTGAGGCTTCATTGAGATTGTTGCAATTCGTTGCAGTAGTGTTGATTTACATGACATTGAGGATTTAATTGCAGTTAATTTTAGGTGAGGTACCCATTATAATCACTCTGTGTATGAATTTTTTCAGTGTGGCAGTAGGAAATTCTGTACTATCCCTAAGCAAATTTTTTTGGGGTTTTTTCTTTTACGCCCTACTACACGACCATTGGTGATTAAGTTAGTGTACTCTGTAGGTCGTAGAAAATTAGAGCATTACCTAGAAAATTAGTGCATTACCTAGAAAATTGTGCTTAGTGTCCGTTTACTTGATTTGGTGATACCTTAAAAAAACTTGCGATGGCATACGTCGGTGACTATCAGTCTGAAATTAATAGTCCCTTGTGTAGACCGCCAGAAAATTCGTCTGCTGTATCTAAGGTTCTCAAGTTTGTACAGCTACCTGCATTTGAGTCGGCCTTGGTTGAGGAATGGTTTACGCATGTGGAGTTAATATTTAAACTGGGAGATATTAAGGATGAACGAGAAAAATTCTGTAAGGTAGTGGCAGCACTGCCTACTTCGATTGCGGTTGACGATTCTGTCTTATATATGCCTTTGGCTGAAGCCTGTATAACTAACCCTGAGCAAGTTATACCGTACACCACCCTCAAGACTAAACTTATAGAGAAATTACAGATGCCAAAGTGGAAGCGTGTGCAATGCCTTATGAATGACTCGTACGTTAAATGTGCCTGTGTCCATTTCCCCATCAGTTATGCTCAAAAATATGCGAAAGCTTGCCAGAGGAGTCGATATCAGCGAAGCTGTTCTCAGAGGATTGTTCATAACCCGTCTACCTACCGATGTTCGACCATTTATTATAGCTGTAGGGCCGGAAACATCTCTGGATGATCTGGCTGGAATGGCTGATAAGTTAGTATCTCTATCAAAACCACACCAGAGGGTCTCAGGTTCCTCTCTAATTGCTCCAGGTAGCTGTAATGCTCCGCCAGTCGTCTCTATTGAAACCTTGCATGACGATGTTCAAAAATTAGAGAAAGCCATCGCAAAGCTGACGATTTCCGTTGAGGCTGTTCAACAAACGCTTGATTACGTCGTAGCGCACTCTCAATTAGACCCAGACAGGTATCCCCCCGAGGAAAGTAGAGGACGACTTGAAATTTATAGTCCTCCTCCTCAAAGAGTCTCGCAAAACTATTTCTACTCTAGACCGTCCTCGGCACCGCGTTCTGCATCACCCTATCGTGGAGAGATCTGTTGGTACCATTATAGGTACGGTGACTATGCTATGAAGTGTGCTTCACGCTCTTGCCCTAAATATAGAATAAACTAAGGCAATAGAAACGAACTGTTTGGTCGGTTTTTGAATTGCTACCCAAGTCCCATATCGTCTAAAGTCAAGGCATCAATCACTAGAGCCATTTCACTCGTGTAGACGCATTTCACACACGGACAGGCATTTCACTCACGCACATGTTCTGCAATCATAGACGGGCCTGCCTCAGTAGATAGGGATATAGAATCAGAACGTTATGATACTGGTGGGGTTGGGAAGGTTCCTAATCCAATATATGTTGAAACCAATATATATCCAATATATGTTGATTTTTGAATGCGTTCATTGCAGCAGAAACGATGTTTTTGGGCAGCTGGGTCAAACTTTTGCAAATTTTAACTAAAAACAAGTTAAGAGCTTGGGATGTCCTCAAGTTCCTAAATATTAATTTTTCTCCATTTATTTCTGGTTCTCTCGTTACCGTCTCTGTTGAAAAGCTCTACCAGCGTAACATCGCTAAGGCCGTTGAGATACTTAAAGGTCTTAATTAATTATCCTCGCAGTCTTTGTTCTAGGGAGATGAGTTCCAGATGTTGATGTCTTTCGTAGCTGAGATTGCCGAGGTCAAGAATTATTTTCATTGCTTTACGCTGAATTTTCTCCATTTTATTGTTTCGTAGGGCAGGAGACCAGAGTTAAACTGCATATTCCAGATGTGGCCGGATTAGCGCTTTGTAGAGCTGTAATATTATGTTCTTTGACTTGTATTCAAAGTTTCTTGCAATGAAACCTAGGATCTTACTTGCGTTTCTGACGTTATTTTCACTTGTTTGTCATGCTTGAAATTTTCAGTGTTAATGATACAACGATCTTGATGCTGTACTGCTTCACTAGGTATGTCATTGATCGTGTATTCGAAATACCGGTTACTTGCACCAACGTGTAGTACTAAACATTTATTGATGTTGAAGCTAATTTGCCCGGTTGCGGTCCATTGTAGTAGACGGTTGAGGTCTGATTGGAGAGCTACTCTGCCCCTTTCGATGAATGCTTTTTGACAGTTTCGTGTTTGCGAATTTGTTGATTTTACTTATGATTCCGACGTCAAGGTCGTCGATGTAGATGGTGAAGGAGAACGGGCCTAAAGCGTTCCGTTGAGGAACTCTTGATGCGTGTTTCGAATCGCTAGCTTAACACCTTTGCGTACACCTTGGACGGCTGTAGCGCACACCGTTCCAGGACAGGACGACAATAGCCGTCGTTATGCGAGAAGGTGTAAATCATGAATCTTTACTCATTGAGTGCAGCTAGTGAGCCAGTTTCGTATCCATCAAGAATAGTTACCCTGTATTTCATGCGCTTCCACTTTGGCCATTAGCCTTTCGTGGCCAACTTTCTCGAGGGCTTTTTGGAAGGCGAGGTAAACAATCGTAAATGCGGTTGACTTCTCCAAAGAAGTCAAGGAGTTTGTGACACGGCTTAGTCTTTCCCTGAATCTGTGCGGGGTGTCAGTAATCAGGCATTGGTCTTGAAGATGTTTTGTTATACGGACTTTGAGTAATCTTTCTATTGTGTTACTAATGTCACATATGAGAATTATTGGCCGATAGTTATTGGGTGTCTGTTCCCTTTTTTGAGTATAGTAAAATTGGCCTTCCAATGCTTAAAAACAATCCCAGTTTCAAGCGATCGAGTAAAGATGTTTGGTAAAGGTTCGCTAATTACTTCGGCTGTTTCCTTGAGTATCCCGGGAGCAAGGCCGTCGAGTCCGGTTGACTTATTTGGGTTTAGAATGCTGAGCTGCTTTTCTACATCTTCTACTGTTGATACGGTCTGGTAGATTTCCTGTAGATCTAAAGCATATGGTTGTGGTATTTCAGTTAAATCTTCGCAAGTGAACACTGAAGTGAAGTAAGCATTAAGAATTCTAGGCTCGCTTCTGTTGTCCGTTTGTGTTCAGTGCTCAGTATCGATCAGTGGTCCAATAGTTTCTCTTGAGTCGCCTCTCATTTACATATTTGTAGAAGCTCTTCGGGTTAGTTTTGGCTTGTGCTGCTACGGCAATTTTTTTATTTTGCTCTGTAGATTTTATCGTTCGCTTAGTGGCGTTGCAGGTGCGGATATGTTCTTAACGATTGGGTTCTGTTTCGTGTCTTTTAGATCTTCTGTACGACTCTTGCCTGTCGTGTATAAATCGCTTGGTTTATTGTGAGAACCAAGAAGGGTTGTAGGTTGGTCTTGTTCTTTTCGCCGCGATGTGGTGCTCTGTGGCGGTTACGATTCATGTAGCATTTTTCGGCGTTTTTGATTCCTCATTAGTACTTCATGGTCAAGATTGCCGAGCTCCTCGTTCATGAGTTCGAAGTTTGTTCGTTTGTAGTTAAGGGCGTTTTTGCGTTTAGTTCGGGTTGCGGACTCAAAGTGCAAAGTCGATCATATAGCGATCGCCGGTCTTCTCAGTAACTTTTAACCCAAATATTCTTCGGTCAAGGGTTGTTATGACAAGGTCAAGAATGTTGTCTTGTCGGTTCGCTGACATGCTGCTGCAGGGAATTTGTATTTATTGATCGATATGCTTAGATCCAGGTATTGGACCGAGACAAGTAGTCCAGTTTATGTGGGACAGATTGAAGTCTCCCATAATTAGTGTTTCGTGAGGAAAACAAGGATATTATCAATATAACCATAGAGTTTATCATCGCCGATTGCTGTAAAGGTTAGGTTTCTATATACGAGTACAATTTTGATAGTTTGTTTTGGCTTCTGGTGGATGGTGTGATTTAGTACTTCCATTTTTGTGCTATTCCTTTAATTCTGTAGTTGCAGCTTAAGTTTCGTGTATGAAACATAATGTAGCCACCACCTCTGTTACTGTGCGAAGATCGTCGGCGTAAACGTATCCTTGTAATGATACTTCCGGTAGGAGACGACTTCCATTTAAATATAACCATCTTTCATTGACTACTATGATGTCGCACGACCACGTTGACTCGATGGCTTGTATTTCATGCGTTTTTGGTAAGATATAATAATTTGTCTTTTCATTCATCTTTGTTCGTCTCGCCATGTTGAGGACCGGTCTTCTTGACGCGATACTGGAATATATGTAGCCGCACAATCCTTCTAATTTTAGACTACTATTTCTTGAGTAATTTTAGACTACTATTTCTTGAGTAATTTTAGACTACTATTTCTTGAGTAATTTTAGA
>VCRD01001089.1:0-46978 GCA_006783055.1 Trinorchestia longiramus
TGGAACACAGTCAACACACATACACCAGCATGGAACACAGTCAACACACACCAGCATGGAACACAGCTCACATATGAAGACTTCTAAGTTATCTCAAAGCGAGGGATCGAATTTCAATGGTAACACAAAAACAAGAATGAATTCTGTACTGCTAAATGATGTTATTTCTTTATCACAAGACATGACATTATTTAGCATGACTGGTAGGCCTAAAAATCATTCAAAATCACGAATAGACAAAAAGAACTTCAATTTTTGGTGCAAGCTCTTTTTTTCATGTGAGTTTAGTTTTGGGTGACTTCTGTCCACATCCAGTGAAGTTGACAACGAAGTTCAGCTGAGCACAACTTCATTTGGTCTTGGACTTTTTCACCTCCGCGCTGTCAGCTAATGCAGCCACATTTTACCGACTGCGCAAATGGGTGTAAAAAAGATACAAAACACCAAAAGAACGTATGTACCGGAGAGTTCATAAATGGAATGGATTAAAAATAATTCATAATTGGAACGAAAAAATCATAATTTGAATGAAAACAAATATTCAAAAGTGTTAAACGCTACTGTGCGTTAGACAAACGCTGGATAAAATGGATTTAACTCAGACTTCGAACAACTACAAGCAATTAAGTTAAAGTAAGAAAATTAAAATACAAGAGCTTACAAAAAAATTAAAAACTGAGCCCTTCAACGCCTGAGATACACGCATCACGCCAAGATACACGAGTAAAGCATTACAGTGTCCGTGCATCACGCCAAGATACACGAGTAAAGCATTACAGTGTCCGTGCATCACGCCAAGATACACGAGTAAAGCATTACAGTCCGTGCATCACGCCAAGATACACGAGTTCAAAAATCGTCTCGATAAATTTTGGATTACGAACCCCCCCAGTACTACATCCTACTAACTATGTCCCTAACTCCTTAAGGTTAATGTATGATTGAGATAAATGCTCGTGACATAAACGCCTGTGCATGAGTGATATGTGTGCACACGACTAAATTGACTTACGTGGTTAAGGTGTACGTGCATGACTGATGGATTTACTTTAGACGGCATGGGACTTCGGTATTGAACCAAGAATGGGCCAAACGGCTCGTTCCTATTGCCTTATTCTATTCTATTCTATTCTATTCTATTCTATTTTATTTTATTTTAAAGCATTACAGTGTCCGTGCATCACGCGAAGATACACGAGTAAAGCATTACAGTGTCCGTGCATCACACCAAGATACACGAGTAAAGCATTACAGTGTACGTGCATCACACCAAGATACACGAGTAAAGCATTACTGTGTACGTGCATCACACCAAGATACACGAGTAAAGCAGTAAAGCATACAGTGTATGTGCATAACGCAGAGCTACACGCATGCAGCTCACAGATGTACGTTTGTGTATTCTTTATTTTAGCGGAAATGGTTTCTTCAGCGCACACATGAGTGACGTCGTCACAGGACTGCATCCACTGAAGGAAACTAGAGACAACCCTGCTCCTGCCAGGGTGCTGAGACATGAGTAGTCTCTGAGACAGGAGTAGTCTCTGAAACATGAGTAGTCTCTGAGACAGGAGTAGTCTCTGAGACACGAGTAGTCTCTGAGACACGAGTAGTCTCTGAGACAGGAGTAGTCTCTGAGACAGGAGTAGTCTCTGAGACAGGAGTAGTCTCTCAGACAGGAGTAGTCTCTCAGACAGGAGTAGTCTCTGAGACAGGAGTAGTCTCTCAGACAGAAGTAGTCTCTCAGACATGATACCAGTTTTCAGTAAATATTTTACTACGACAAGCTCAACTGTGTATCATATAAATTAACCTGTGTATCATTCCAATCCACCTAATTAACGCTCCAATCAAAGCGAATAACATCCCAGTCAACACGAATAGCATTACAATCAATACGGGTAACATTCCTTTCAACACAGGTAACATTTCAACGGAAACATTAATATTCCAATAAATACGAGTAACATTCCAATCAATACGGGTAACATTCCTATCAACACAGGTAACATTTCAACGGAAACAGGTAACATTCCAATGAATACGAGTAACATTCCAATCAATACGGGTAACATTTCAATGAAGACGGGTCCCATTTTAATGAAGACCGATCTCACTTCAATGAAGACAGATCCTATTTAAATGAAGACCAGTCTCATTTCAAACGAGATGATTGTCATTCTAGTCCAGCCTGGTTTAATTTCAATCACACCGGGTCATCACTAAATTTCTCGCACTGAAACTTGCGGCATTGGTACACCCATCCCTAGAATATGAAACCGCTAACCACGCCAACTTTATGATCGCAATATTGTAACTGACATCGTCTCTCAATTCCTTAAAAAAAATTCCACAATATTCCACTACGTCCTACACGGAAGTTTCACCACAGTGCTCGTAAATTTGGACAGGATATAAGTAACGTCTGTGCGTAATTTTCACGGAAAGACTTGTTTACTGAACTTTTATAAACTCTGACGCAACAAGAATAGAACTTTTGTAACATTGCCTCCATTCAGAAGACCGTCCAACGCTCTCTGACGCGATGTTAAGTAAATATATAGGAAACGCAAGGAAATTGTAACTGTTGAAGCTTCATTATAGTAGCTAATTCAAACAAAATTATAAGAAACATTCTTTTATGATACAGTAACACTAAGTCGATGCTAAATGAATCCACACACTACACAAAGAAATTAGGTATCAGTAATAATCAGTGACATAGGATATTTGTCACATGAGACATGGACAGAGCATGAATCGCCCAGATAAAAATATCTTCTCCGCCGCTACTGTCGCACGGTAATCAGTTCTAGATGAAACTGCTAAACGCAATAACACAAAAATTATAAAAAACTGCTTAGGCCAAACAGGCCACAGAGCGGAGCCAATTCGTCTTCTGTAGCCATTCTCAAGCAATGAAATATTTACTAGTATATTTGGGCAGAAAAATAGATAGTTCTGTATTTTATCACATTTTGTACTAGATAAATAATTTTACAAATTAATGATCCCGTTCTTCACCATGGTTAATTAATGTTATCAACATAATTTAGATAATTTCTTGAAATTCTGATTAGAATTATTAATTACTATTATGATACAATTACAATTGCACTTATAACTACACATATGATTTTAAATATGATAATAATTATGATCATAGTTATAATTTTTGTGAAGAATGGTAGCATATCTTGAAGAGAGAAAAAAGTGATGCGAGGTGAAGAACAAAACAAACGAAAACGCACAAAAAGTCGACTGCACGGTGCGCCGGCTTCTCTACCGCGCTTAACATGAAGAAAAGAAGAGTAATTACTGAGAGATAAAGCTTAACATTTGATAATGAACAGATGCACGCAATAAGCATTGCTGATTTCACTTCTAATAGCTAGAGATCCCACTTTGGAGCGCTTTTCTCCCCAAACACACTGATGAGGACAGACACACACACTGATGAGGAAAGACACACACTGATGAGGAAAGACACACACTGATGAGGACAGACACATACTGATGAGGACAGACACACACTGATGAGGACAGACACACACTGATGAGGACAGACACACACTGATGAGAACAGACACACACTGATGAGGACAGACACACACTGATGAGGACAGGCACTAACAGTAAAGTCACAACCCCTAACAGGGTGCAGTTTAAAATTCCCCTGTCTTCTGTGCATCGCTGACTACACAAAATACGCTGACTTTATCAGCCCACTCCCCACTCGCTAACATATCCAACTTGTTAAAAGAAGCTAACAGCACACGTTTAGCTAATATGATACCCTAGCATTCTTCCATCAGTATACTGTTGTTTAGCCTTAAGTATCTAATAGTGTATTTCTTCCTTATAATGCAACAAGGCAACAAAAATTTTACTGTCTTATTTTTATAAAATAAAAACAACGGTTTCAAAATTGAAAGGTCTAATTTTTGAGGAGTATTCAATTATTTTTCAGAATTAGAAGAAAATATTTTTTTGCACATGCAGGATGTATAGCATGGCACCTCTGCGTGTGTGCCTGGTGTACAACATGTAATAATTAATTTACATTGTCAAACTAGTTCAGCACTTGATCAGTTGCTCTAACTGTAAGGGAAGAGCACTTTCATTAAATATGCTGTGATTCTACATAAGCAATGAATAGAAAAGTTTCTTTCATATAATATTTTTAAAGAAATAACAGAAGCATCAAACAAAATAAAAAAGTACGACCTCGTACATACGCAACATCATGCACACGTACACTTACAGAGGCATATTACATTA
This sequence comes from Trinorchestia longiramus, assembly GCA_006783055.1. Classification (NCBI taxonomy): domain Eukaryota; kingdom Metazoa; phylum Arthropoda; class Malacostraca; order Amphipoda; family Talitridae; genus Trinorchestia; species Trinorchestia longiramus. The sequence continues at coordinate 4,282 of VCRD01001089.1, forward strand.
GTGACAGCCTCCGATCACTTTTGGTCGGTTATAAAAAAAACGAAGTATAGCTCCCTTGGTATGCATGATACGTCAATGGTTTGACAGGACGGACATAAGCGGAATTTTAACGGCGTGGTAGCACGACGGTCGCCCCGGCGAAGCAGTACGCTCTGAGGGGAAGATGGTCTAAATCCGTCCAAGACTCCCCCTAGAAGAAGGTAACTCCTCCCCTCTTCCCTCCGCTCCTCCAAACCTCTTGTTCCCCTCCCTCATTTCTCAACCTTTTTCACCCCTCCCGCACTCCTCAGGAGTAAGTTGGAGACAAATAGACACGCAAGGTGAATGAACTTTGGGTAAACGAAGGTTTACTTGTATTCAGAAACGCGTAGTTCATTTGTAATGCCTGTGGGCAATACATGTGGGCACAAGGAAGTACAACGACATCTCGAATGCAGACATGCTGTCTAGCCTTCAAATAGTGGAATTCAGAGTAAAAATGAGATGGGATGATAAAGGAAATAAGGAATAATACACTTTGCTCATGGTAATTTATAAAACTTAGTAAACCGCATGACTTCGTTCAACTCGAACTTCTAATGAAGTTTTTGTATCTCATGATAGAAGTGCAACCTAGAAAATTCGCACCATGAACTAGTATCTGTACTTCAATAAATCCATGAGATTAAAAAGTATTGAAACTCAAAATTTTCACTCGAGATAAATTCAAATTTCTGAAATGTAAACCCGTATCCTTGTGGATGAAACTCACTCGAAAATTAGGTTTAAAAGCACAGTATTTATGGAAAATTTACTCGACTTATGAACCTAGAAACGCACCCAAATATACAAAACAACAAGAAAAATGAGAGTTCATACTTAAATTCGAACACAGCGACATAGTCGAATATCAGCGACATACAAAATTTATCAAGAAGGATCAAGCCAAAATGAAAAGATTATTCCGAGCATTAATTATGATGTCTTTTCTATAACAGATATTATAAGCTTTCCCGCTAATCAGTATCAATAGAATTAACAAATAGGCACGTAAATAACAAGCAGCGTAAAAATCAGCTGCGTCGCCGATTCGAACTAAAAAAGAATTCGCAAAGAGAATCTGCACGGGTTTGAGCGGCATTCACGATTGCCATAAATGGGATTCTATAATGACCAGGTCTCTATGCATACTTACGTATGCTTCATAACTTTAAATAAGGCTTCAATAGCCACTTTTCTACTTACGCATTCCAGAACCTTTACAAAAAAAACTTAGCTTCAATGACACCTTAAGTGCGTATGCTTTGTTCCTTGTAAAGTATTCACTACCTCGGTAGTAATCTGCTTCAACTGTTTTAGACTGTTTCTAACGCAGACTTTTCCGGATGCTCTACTGTGCTTGGCATGATACTCGAGACGTTGATACGAAGACAAATATGTCTTCTCATTTAGGCTCGCTCCTAGATAATTCGCACTATCGAGGGACATTAGTAGGTGTCCTGGAAAACATCAGATTTCACTGCCACGTGACACCTCTTATGAAGATCGTCTTCCAACGTACTTTCGTACTATTATAACATGAGCTAACCTTGGTGTATTGATCATGTTAGCGTACCTTGATGCTTTGATAGTCAGCACAACTTGGAACTTTGATAGTGTCAGCACAACTTGGTACTTTGATAGTGGCAGCAAAACTTGGTACTTTGATAGTGTCAACACAACTTGGTACTTTGTTAGTGGCAGCACAACTTGGTACTTTGATACTGGCAGCACAACTTGGTACTTTGATAGTGTCAGCACAACTTGGTACTTTGATACTGGCAGCACAACTTAGTACTTTGATACTGGCAGCACAACTTAGTACTTTGATAGTGTCAGCACAACTTGGTACTTTGATAGTGTCAGCAGAACTTGGTACTTTGATACTGGCGGCATATTTTGGTGCGCTGATAATGACAGAGTAGCTCGTGAAACTATAGAGCTCTCCAGCGACATCTCTAACTCCTCTTAACGGCATGTTCAGTTTTTGTAGCAGGAGTCTGTTGTAAGCTCATTAATGAAGTTGTGCCATTTCTTTTCTGGTTTTCTGTTTCGTTTCCTCTGTTAAGAAGGCCGGCGTACCTTAAAAACGATCTCTTAAAGAGATCGTTTTAGTTTCTGTTTCTTTTCACTTTCTCTTACAGCCTCTTCTATACCTTAACTCGGCATATTTTTACGCCGGCTGTGGCAGGCTTCACGACCTTGACTCGAAAATTTTACAGTTTTGTCGTACTATCCAAAGTAAATTCTTCTGTGCGATAAAACACGAATATCTTAAATTTTAAATATCATAGTAAAAATATTATTATCCTTCCATGAAGATTGGCTAAATTATTCCATTATTCTCTAAATGAGATCCAAATAATTTAATGGAGAATCTTTTTCTCTTAACTAGTAATTATCTTCACTTACTCGGTGTTTTAATCAGAGTTTCTGCAGCACTCGAAGCGTTTCGACCGCCGGCCATTTTGTGTACTGAAGGCGGCACCTGGAGGTTGTGCTAAAGAACCGAGCACCGAGACACCTGCAGCTTTCTTACGCCAACTTCATCTTTTCAAAAACCCACAGACAGAAAACATAGCAGTGCGGGTCCACGTTAGTCTTCCTGAAGATCGTTGACTTTACTATTACTGTGCTAACATCTATTTATAATAATTCCTACAGCCTACAATTTATTCCTAATTATTATCTCAAAATTAGGAAAAAACAAGAGAGTTGTTTCTCAAAATACTTTATCCCTGAAAAATCTTTGACGACTACAAAACAGTACTCTTCATGCGAAGATGAAATTAAACATTTTATGTTAAGAAAATGATCAGTTTTTCGTTCGTATTTATGTTAGGAGAATGAACACTGGAACACTGCAAAAACCAAAATAGAAGATAACGACTTTTAACAGACTTTCACAGCTGCACAAAACTGCACTCACATGGTAACTGTACATGTATATTCACGGTTTTACAAGAGTAACCACATAAAAACACTTCTGCAGCCAAGTAGATCAAAATACAAATAGTCACAATCAAGAGACTACTAATTACAAGACGAACAATAATTACGTAATTACGAATTAATTGGTGAGTAAAATTGACAAATTGTTTCGAAGAGACTATTGATACACGAAATACGAAGACGAACCCAAAGAGACCGAGAAAGCTGTCGAGATTAGGTTTCAGTTTTGGATCAACAGACTTTAGCCACAAATGCTGTAGGTGCTACAGATACATTTGAAGACACTATCCATTAGCGCACTTCTCTGAGAGCATCCTTGTACCCTACTTCCAAGGATGCAAATCCCGTGCGCTGTTCGGACAGTCCTTAACCTCGAAACAAGGAGACTTACGTATGTTCTTGATTTGACCCTTTGTTATTGAAGACCTCGGAACACATAAATGGTCAAGTTCGTAGGTTTTTATAAAGAAAGTTCAGCTTACGATTACAAGTTACACGGCGAAATTCACCAGGGAGAGTAGCGTAATTGTTTAGGAATTAATTTGCGCCTCAGTCCCAATCTTTTGTGGCTGCAATGAGCCTCTATGACAAAAACAGCACTCAAACCGGATTACTTGCAGGCATTAACTAAATCTCAATGCATTTCAATGGACGATTGATTGTAAGTAACCACTTAAACGCCCTCTCGAAATTATTGGTGTAGCGTTGCTGACAGAACTAGAGTAAACAGATCTACAGAGAAATCATGACTTACAATCAAGCCAGTGTTTGAAACTCTAAGCTCAATGAAAAAATATCCAATAAGCTTAGCTTTATAGTCCGTCCATATAGTAATTCGAAGATTTCATGATTCTCGCTGTTTTATGGCCAACTAGCTCTGACCAGGGTTAATAATTCGGCAGGACCATATACTTATTAAAGGCACCATGCAAAATTGACGTGGATTACTGACATAAATGCATAGAGGAGATATACGTTCATATGAAACAGAAAAGAGCTTATATTTCCAAACTGTCAAGCTCAAGATGAATTCGTGTGCAGCAAAACTTGGCTTCAGGACATTAACTAGACAACCTAAGTTCATCACAACCACGATGAGAGAACACGAACTAGAACAACGAGGTTTACCAACATACTATACAACACATATTATGTTTCAACATAAAATGCAAACATACTTTAAATCATCTATCAATTTACTTGAAAGCGAAATTCAGGTCCCACTTATGTAAAACGACAAAAATAATTTGTTGAGTTATAACTCCAATGCGCATGAAAGCAAATTATAATATTTAAGACAAGAAATAAACTTATGGGATTTTGATTTTAACTTAAATTCATGAAATTAGTGCATGAAAAACTGTTCATTGTTTGTAGCGAATGACTAATTTTCATCAGCTTTTACAAAATACTCTTGAGAAGCAAAAATGAAGAGCAATGAGCAGGAACTCCTTCAATTTCATACTGAGGACTATTTATAGGAATCAATTGTTCGTATACACGTTTACTTCTATCGTACTACTGCATCCTCTTCATTACTTCTTTCTATAATTGTTCACCCATATGTTTCAAAGAGTCAAGTGTAGTGAAGAAAAGCAAATTTGAAAATAAAATCTTATCTGAGCCAAGGATAGAACAAAACATGAGCCAGGAATTTGGCAACAAATATCTGAAATAGATACGTTTAAGTATCAAGTTTGGTGCGCGCACAATTATTCGAAAGCATAAAGAATGGCAGGTACTACTGTCTTTCTGGTACTTTGTAGGAGTAGAAATATGCGCAAGTGGGAGCAGAACAGCCATAACTTGGATCGACGCCAGTCAGTTGAGGCGTTGCTGTTCATTATTTGCTGAAGCTCAGAATGAGGCCAAACAGCTGGGAATGATTTTGAGCTACGGGCACAGTGAACGTCCGATCTATGAGGCCGTGACGCTCATGCCTACAGCCCCTACAGGTCTAGAGGGGGGAAGGGAGAAGCAGCATGTACCCCATATACTAAAAGCCCAGGCTAGAATATCAATAATAGGTTACATCCCTTCATTTCAATTGAAAACTAGGTCAATAGCGATAATGGTTACTGACAATATTGGACGACATTGTGAATATTTGTGTAAGGCTTATTCGGAAATATTTTTCTTTATTTCTACATGATATGTGACACCCTAAATCCAAATAGCTTTTTTGACTCCTATGCGTTTCTTCATTAAAAATTGCATTAAAATATCGTAAAGCTTTAAGTTTAGACATTTATTATCTCAAACAATTTTCATGGTGTCTCATCATTGAATGCATTATCTGCCAGTGAATTATTAAACTCAAAAATAAAAAGGAATTTTGAAACCAGATAGAGTCAACTGCTGGCACTTCGTTTTGATCGTTGTAGGTTTGAAATGAATACAAAATGTGCCTCAAGATATTTCTATTAAGTTTATTGTAACAAACACTATAATTTTCTGCCATGGGTATGATTGATGTTTGCATAGTGAAATGCCGTGATGGTATTATTCATAGCGGTGCAAATTGAAAAGCGTTGGAGATCCACCCAGCTTTGACTCATTACATCGCCCTGCGTCTACTCACGAAATCGCCATCTTCGTCCTTCAGTATGAACTTGATTTTGAGCACACACGAAATAGCAAGAGTTATAGTTTAACACATCCTCACGTAAAAAAAGAATCGAAAGCTTATAAATATTTTTTGAATGAATAGTATTTTTGTTCGCATTTACCTCAAGATTTGCTACATGATGACGCACATGCTGAAACGCCTTGTCGGTGTTGGTGGTGGTGATGTGTCTACAGAGAAGATGGTGAGGATGCTGAGTGTGGAGGAGGGCGGTTTGCCAAGTTTAGCCCGCAGTCGCCGGGACTCGAGTATCGTAAAGGCAGGCAACCCTCGGTCAGTTCATTCCTTGCTCGCACGCATCCGAGGCAACGCGTGTGCAGCTCTCCCAAGCGTTTCTACTTTCGTCCACCAATTTCATATAATATATAAACACGTACAAACAACGTTTGTTCATCAGTAGACTTTGTTAACATTTGTAAACAAGAGATCGTGGACGCCAACATACGTCAACATTCCGCGCAAGATGTTGAGGAAGAAACCATCGTCTCCCAAGAATCCAACATGGCGCACTCCGAGGGTATGTTGCCTAAAGCGACTCGGTGCCATTATTTTTTCTTTAATTAAACTAAACGTGTCATGGTAGTTCAGCAGAGCCAGGTGCATTTTCACCGACTTAAAGTTGTGTAATGCATATGGAACTGCAAAGGGAAATCAAAAAGTTCGAACCCGTGATTCAAAAAGTTGCCGGTCCCAAGACAACCGTTACTGAGGCCTTTGTCTACATCAACAGTTCGAAGTCAGGTTCGTGTTGTGTTTCAAATCGTTTGTCTCTTATTACAGTTTTGTTTTTATATTTTAAATCAATATGCTTACAGTGAACTCTAAGAGCAATTTTTGACTGATTTTGAATTAGTGAAATTGGGTAATGAGAAAATACAATCAGATTTTTTTTAACTCGCAGTTCAAGTAGCTTTTCGGAATCTATGTCAATGTCCATTTCGTACCAATTCTTTTTGTAACGCTCGCATTGAATCACATGTTATTACAAAAGAGAAATTAATATTCACTTGCTTGAACTCGTTTGATTTTCAGTTATCTTTTTCTCGAAGTCGAATTAAACGTCGAAGAGAAATAGAATAAAATTTTAAAAACCAACATTTGGAGTGTGGGATCATGTTTGATTAATATGTCGTATCAAGAATCCCTGCTGCCTGTCTCTCGCTGTAAATAAATTCAATATTCTGCAAAACCTACGAAATGAAGTATCATAGGAAAGTAGGGACAGAAAGAGAGGGGACAAATTCCTTGATCATTTCATTGAAGGCAACGAAGAGACTTGTGCGGGTCTCAAGAAGAGGGCACGGTTGGCAGCCTTGAGAATGAGGGCCTCCTGTCATGGCTGCCAACTCTTGCGCAGACCATATTCAGTTACATTATTTCACGAGCACGAATTACTCTTGAATGTACTGTATAATTGCATCCGTTTAGTTTTGTGGGAGTTGTAAAGCTTCGGTCTACTTGCAGCGGATTGAAACTATTTGAGATTTCAATTGTCACACGAACGGATGCTGAAATTTCGGCGGCTGTCATAAACAAAGTAAAGTTTCCGTCATTCGAGAGGATGGCATGAGGAACGTGAGCAATTCCTGCAATGTTTGTAAAACAAAATTCATCACAAGGTATTTGCTCTAAAATATCAATCTGGCGAAATTTCACGAGTTCTACCATTATTTGCCGTCTAACTTTCGGTTTAAATTTAAAAATTTCTACCAGTAATTTTTTTGCTTTTGCTCTTTTTCTGAAATGGTTTTCGGTGAGGTCGTTGTCATACGTGTTTTTGACCTTCGTCCCATTGATAATGACAGTTGTTTACAACAAACTAAGAGGAGACCATTAAGATCTACTCCAGCTCGAATTTCTGACCTGACACCAGTAAAGCATCAGCTTACAGGGCTCTTCAACACAATGACGATGAACCTCCTCATTACGCGACACAGAAAGTAAAATGCCTTATCTCATGTGTCTGTTTCTTTGGACCAGTACTTTTCCACTTCTATGCATTTCTCAGTCTTTCCACAGGACTAGCAGCAAACTTGAGTGATCGTCAGAGCCGCAGCAAATTTAAGCAGATGTTGGAAATGAAATTTGAAGAGCATCCACAGCTAAAACGCAATTCGTGAATCGTCACGGTCGTCAAACGTAAATAATTCTGCCGAACTCTATACCCACGGCAGCCTTCACATCATCCAGTGGACGAGACTCCCAAAGAACTTTCTTCAGTGTACGAACAAACATGGATGAACTGTGGAGAGTGCTTGTGAACAAAGAAAGCTTTAATCCTGTGCTCTGCTCCGTACTTCTTTACGTCGCCATACTGTTATCTGAGCTATGGAATGTAAAGAAGTATGGAGTAGTGTAAAAGGAAAATCTGCTAGCGGCGTCAACTTTAAAGAGCATTTAAATAATTGTCTGTAGCCTATGGTGTTCGCTCTGAAAACCTATTAATTTTTTTAACTAAACGAATCTCATCGTTTCCTAGTGAAGCAGAAACTTAACCTGGCAACGATACAGTGAATATCACGAAGCTTACTGTTCATATGGCTGAAGTCTAAATTAAAAGACAATCACTATTTTTTCTGTTCCGTGTTGGAAATTAAAAACGCGTGTTGGAGGACATCGTTCGAAAGGAGATAAATTACATATCAATTTCAAATTAGCCATCTCGCTTGAGATTGAAAAAATGCGCATGATCATAAAACAAGCCGCGATGGCCAGCGTGTGGAGTAGGTGCGACTACTGCCGCTCTGCCGCTGGTCAGCCGAGGCAGACTCCAATTCCTCACTGCAGTGGGAGAAAGTCACCCAAAATTTTTGCCAAAAGAACGCGATGATATCAGTATTAACGCTAGAAGGACTGAGGGTGTCAACCTGAAAGCCGTTAATAAGTGAAGCAACACATAGTAAGAATATGTAATGTATTTCTAGTTCTGTACATGTACTATTTTGAAATAGGTCAATAACGCCCTTATTCCCTCCAGTGATCATGCAAACTATTACTTTTTTTGTCGATTGAAAAATATCGAAAATCAGAGAATTTTTGAAATTAACGAGCGTTATCTCATGTCTTTTTTGTAAGAATAATGTAATTTTAGGCAATAAAACTGAACGTTGCTTCAGCTGCCGTTTTGCATATGACAGACATTTTAGACATTCCCATGATCGTTCGGAATGAAAGCCGAAAAATACGTCAGTCTTAAGTCGGAAAAACAAGATTCCGGCATAGCATTCCCATATACCCAAAGCTAAAATTGTGTATTTTAATGATACAAAAAAGTATACTAACTGAGAAAGATTAGGAGAATTATAATTATTCATTAATAAAAGTAACAACCTAAGTGGAAAATTACCCAGTTTTATAGTTGTGTCATTTCAAAGTACTGATGTTTTCAGAAGAAAAGTAATATGACCAATAAACTGTGATGCCTCAGTTCTAATAGAAACTAATTTGCATTAATCCTTGTCTCATGCCTCGTGGCATGTGTTTTATAACTCAATTATGTTTGGAATAGTATTTAGTTAATTTTTCGAAGAGGGAAAAAGTGGTGCAACAAGTTTGAATGGGAAAGCTGATTAATGTTGTAGAATATTAACATATAGCACAAGTTTGTAGTATATGTTAATGCATAAACTATGTGTGCTTGACGTTATTTCATTTTCTCACAAGTACCATTCAACCGACAGCGACCACCACAGTAAACTGTAGTGGTCGTTGATTGTACCCGCATGTTTGCATACATTGAAACCTGCGAAATGAAGACATGTATACATCCAATATATTTTAGTGAATGTCATGCACTTGAATTTTTGATTTCTGTATCAATGGTTTTTGGTAGACGGTAAATGTTACGGTGTACCAAATTTTACACTTTACAGATTTAAATAAATTTACTGCCTCTCTTCTCCACTTTCATTTACTTTCTTTCAAAATTTATACCACATTGAAATTTAGAAAAAATTCGCCTTACTTTGGGAAAATAGGCAGCTACAGTCTTTTATTTCTTACCGAGTTTGTTATTTTTAAATGTGAATGACTTTGAATACAAATTAGATCAATGATTAGCTATGAGCGGAGCTATTTTATGGCTGAGAAAGCATGTTTTAAATCGTAGGCTGGGCTAGAAAGAAGTACGAACTTGGTCATCATCACTGTACCACTTTAGGGTCACCGAAAAACACGGAGGGAGAGGAGGAATGCTGCTCAAGGGAAGGTTCGAATTGTATAAAACACACAAATGTGCAAGAAAATGTATAGATGAGTATCAAATTCGAGACTTGACCGGTACTCTTAATGTTGTTTCACAAGATTACAGTTACTAAGACGGGTGATTAGTTTCGATTTTTTTATTCAGATACGTACCTATAAAACTAACAGACAAATATTAACATGCAGCATTGAAGAAATAAAAGACAATGCTAACGTCAGGGATGCATTAGTGCAGCACTGGAGAAAGAAATATTTCCAGAAATTAAGTCGTGGTCAGATTTAAGCTTTTTAACTCTTCGCTAGCTATGATGACTTCTCAATGATTGAAATACAAGCAATTAAACTGTCACTGATAGAATCAGCGTCTTTTGATGAAATAAATGTTAACATACAAATAGGAAATCTATTTAATTGAAATCAAAGTTCCAATTTCGGTGTCATTTCTACATTGCAGTACTGTCCTCAACTTTAGTGAATTAGAAAGACATTTTTAACTCACTGATCAAGTTCCGTAACAAGAAGTGTATTTTTGAAACTAGTATCATGCATGGAGGCGTGCATCATAGTAAGACAAACTAGCTGACACGTGCGCGCAAATAATAACTCAGAGAAAGAATTTTAATGTTCTCGATGTTTGAAAATCCGGGAAACAATAATTAATCAAAGATGAGTATCAACTACTACAGCTGACCAGTGGCATAAGGGCATGAGTGAGTGAGTGAGTGATGAGAACAACAACTCACCACTCAACCGTAGCTTCACTCATCAAAGGAATAAGGTTCCCAAGTTCCGAGTCAATGGACTTGCATTTGTGCGACAGTAAAGCTTGGGGGAGAGTGATATCATCACAGAATTGTAGCGAGGACAGTTGGAAATGAAACATCAGAATAAGTGCAATTAATGCGTACGAATGATGAATATTCATCAGGGAATAAAGCTTGCGAAGAAAATCTAGAATGTTTCCGTAACCTGAAAACGCTAATACAATGCACAAGAGGGGCATTCTGATACAGAACAGGCAATTTCCCGAAAAATAAGTAACTTTCAATGAGAAATATTTTCACAACAATCAAAGACGCGGAGAGTGAAGGAAACTTTCATAAAATAAATGTTCTGAAGAAACCGCAAGCTTGTCATGCGCTTCTAAGATAATAAGAAATAACATGGTCAAAGCAATACTTCACAGATCATATTCCCATAAAGCAATCCATTTTTGGCTTGCGGCAGGAAGATATAAAATTAAGGAGTACGACATCCAAAAAGAAGCTGTCAGTAGTCGAACAGGTTGATGGATACACATTGCAGGATGGCAAGAATAGTCGGGGGAAAATTTTTTGGAGAATATTTTACAGTTTGAAAATGATTCATTGCGAAATCACATAGGAAAATCTGTTTCAAATTTGCCCAATACTCGAACATAACCGCATTTTGTCTGAACAAACAGTGAGCGTTGGTGCAGTTTCCTTCTTATTAGGAATATTCTCCGGAAATATCGTACTTGTTTTCGGTGGACAAAAGACCGCGTTATGATAATACTATTGTGAATAAAAGCGAGACAAGGAGGAAAACCATGAATGATAAACATAGATCATGAAATAGAAGAAAATGAGCTGAAGTGAAAAGCCGTGCTACATAATCAAAACAATTCGAAGAGTGGAATAAGCAGCAAGAAGAAAAATCAGTAGAAAATATTATACACTAACGTGGAACATATCGAAAACTAAATAAAAATTAAGATATATAAAAACTGAGATAATAAAAACATCATTGGAAACAATGTTTGAAGTTGAGGCGCTAGGCTTACGGGATAATGTTTAGCGAAAGCGAAAGAAGCACCAATGGTATAATTAAATGAAATAAACAAATTAATCAAAAAAAACCTAGCGATGGAATTTGAACTGCCAATATGGTTTAACCAAATGAAATAGAAACCCAAGAAAATAAACAAATGAGGTAGTGGACGTAAAGAACTGTATTTTAAGGCAAGACAGAAATGGGAAATGAAGAAGGCGACGAGTCACAGAGGCGCAAGGCGGGGAGTAATCGGACACCCGCCAGGGGAGAACCGACATGGAGGCGAATCGACACCCAACGGTCTTCCCCGCAGCCTCAAAGGGAAGTATTTAAAGCAACTGAAACTTCTCAACACAACCGCATGACAAAACGCCAATGACTGGCAAGGCTTCAGGGAAAATCCAACGTTCCTTCATCCCGAGCTCACGAACACGCGTTCACTTCAAATAAGGAAAAACTACAGAACTTATGACAATGTTTCTTCCATGAAGAAGAAATGAACAGTTGCCAAATACCCCTATAAAAAATTGACCCAATTTGAGACAAAGTCCTACGGTTTCGAAGGGAAACGAAGCATTGCTAATCGACATTTTTATGGAAAGAAATGTTTTTGCATATCAGCCATCGCAATCAACCACCGTTTTCATACAAATGCTAAAATAGAATTGTTTTCCCTGACACATGCGCAACTGTAATTAACTGCTGTCATGGTACAATTTACGTCAGAGAATGATAACATGAAAGTCATTGATGAAATTACGCTAAAGACATGATTTCCACTGTAAAATAAAGGTATTTTCCGGTGAAAATATACTAATCTAATGAATACTCATTGCAAAGAATTGTTACTTCAAGTATGTCCGACTCAGTGCGCTAACAAGTAATACTTAGAAGCTCAAAACAACGATAAATTAGGAATGAAGTGAATCGAAAAAGTGTACGACGCTCTTGTGTCTCCTATGAGGGATAGTAACAGGGACTGTGATAGTAACAGGGACAGTGTGTCTCCCATACCAGCTTCTGCACTCTGCCCTACACATCCAGCGATGAGTATACATACAGACATGTTCAGAGGAATGCTTACTCTCTCTTGGTAAAGAAAAGCTCAGAAATTTTACCTAGCTCAGAGCACCGCAAAGTAAGAGCTGGAGGTCAATTACCTTAACGAGCTCCAGTTCGCTGGGTATTGAGAGCCCAATCCCTTGAACGAATATCCACTTTCTGTGTATGTAGCGAGCGTTTCACAGTCACGCGTTTTTACACCCACACTCATACTGGAAAATTTGAAAGCTCGTGATGAACTAAAACAAGATGTGACGGTAGGCATCATAGGCGAGGCAAATCAGAAAATAAGTCAAGGAAATGGAAATGCAGAAATGCGAGTCCGATATCTCGCACAAATGAGTTCATCTTGAACTACACGTTTATTTTGAGCTTCAAAATAATTTTTTACGTGATAATCATGTCAACATAATTGTAACGCAACAGAGGATGAGCACCAGCAAGTTACGCTTGGCAAACTGCTTTCCAGAACGCGTTTTATATTTTTAATAAATAATGACTTTTTACACATTAAAATCGTTCATGGAACGTCAATATTTCACTCTATGTTAATTTATAATTTTAACTAGAAGCACTAAGCCAGATGATGTGCATTCAATTGAGCATTGTGACTTATTAAATGCAGGTTATTTGAACAGCAGATCCCCTTGCCTCACTATTCATTCATTGAAAAAAACGGGCGCTTCGAGTTAAAGTGTGACCTTTAGTCGATACAAATTCGCTCACATTAAAACAATAAGAAATTATAGCAATCACAAAAATGACTGCAACCCCACCGAAAGAAAATGAACGCGGGTTGGCGGCAGGAAAAACGCCACTTGCTAACCCAAAACTAAAACAAGTACCGCACTGTGACGGCTGGCGCTGTTCAACGCGCAGTGGATAGCCGAAGACACTTCCGGGGAGCGCGAAGTCTTTCGAAATGGTACTGAGGAAGGACTTCACGAGTCAAGGAGTTGCAAACTCAGTCTTCCCTGCTTTTATTTATATTCATATACAGAACAATACACGATTGAAGTTCGCTCGTCTTTGTATGTTGTATGAATTCTCGAAAATAACTTCACTCATCAGATTATTCAACGAGCCAAATTCTGCGATGCGTTTTGTTATGGCTAATACTAATTTTCTCAATAGTTTGCTAGCCCAAAAAACGTGTGTATATCATCTACTATGACACAACTGCGGGATTTGAATCAATGGGAAAAACAGAACTATATTCCAATAGAGATATCAACACTGCTTCTTCCATCTGTTTAACTTGTTTATCGTGATATACGTACGAAACACATTTTTCTATCAATTGGTATGCAACTTAAAAATGACAATCTTTTTCTAGAGTTAGATGATTGATGGTATGGGGACTACATAATCGGCTCAAAAAGGCTTCTAAAAGCTCAGTAGACTGTGAGGAAGTATTGTGCAAGAGAAGGTATGTCACAAGGTGTGGTGGACGGAGAGCTTAATTACTCATTATATTATTGGATGATTAGTGAAAACTACACAAGAGCACGTGGTGTTGATATAATTTAAGAATATTGCATCCCATTAATGGTTACAGAAGGAAGTTTTATAGGAATTACTAAAAGTCTGAAGGAATATAATAACCAGATTGTCCTGGCACGGCTTCAGCTAAAAATTTTTACGTATATCAAAAATGCTGACATGGCAATCAATCAAGCAACAGTTTTTGTTATTACGTTTATGAATGACCCTTTCGATCTTAATGGAATAGATTTGTCCTAGCAGTAAGAAACATTTTTGCGATAAATATATTTATAATTTGAAAAATATGTTTTCTTTATATGCCAAAGAAGCCATCATCATCAAAACTTGGCCAAGCAAAAGTTGGATCGAAAGGCTTCAGGCTTATATCCGGTCAAGGAGTGCTTCAACGGCTGCAGGGGGCATCTCATCGAGGCAAACAATTGAATACAATAGACAAACGCCGAATACACTCATGCAGGCGGTCGCTGGCAAGAAACTCCCTTAAGAGAGAGAATAATAAGTTGAAAAACGAAAGATAAAGGTTCTCGAATTACATCTAGAAGTTTATAATATACTCATAACAGTTTCTTTCAACAAACGTCGCAGATTTAGCGGTGAGTTGGTAAGGTTATTTCTGAGAAACGCTAGCTTCTCAACATAAAAGAACACAGGCACCATGTCGGCCTACGAGTATTTCCTCAACGAGTTTAGGAATTCTACTTACCTCCCTAGGAGCGTTACGTCCGTAACATGCCCTGAATGACAAGTCCCTTCAATGAATTGTATTGAGGGTCGTAATTTTTCGTATTTTAAATATTAGGGTGGAGAGAAAGTCATGTTTTTTATTTGATCACTTTGCAGCTTCCCAAGAGTCATACACTTAGTTATTTTTAATTACATTGGTGTCCTAATATGCCAATCAATCTATTAGGAATAATAATTAGTAATATTAAATCAATTTTGACTAGCTTAACCCTCAGGGAATGGATATTAACGAGGAACATATGAGCCATTGTATGCTCTATGAATACATAAAAAAACACTACTGCTGCAGAAGCTGCAAAAATATTCGAACTGTCTACGGGAAAAATCTTTTTAATTATTAAAAATGCCAACGGTGATTTGCAAATTTCTCATTCGGAGATTTTAACCTCAACGATCGTCCACGTTCGGGAAGAACAAACTCAATTGATCAAAAAGCAATTAAAGGTGCTGTTGAGATCAAACCAAAATGAACCAATTATTATGTTGTAATATATAATTAGCTAATGTATAATTAGTTCAACAATACAATACATCTCAGAACACCATTATTTCATACCTACATGAACTAGGAAAGATTTCAAAACTTGCACAATGGGTACCCCATGATGAATAATTAATTGATGAGACGAAAAATGGGTTATTTACAATATTCAATGTAAAAAACAGTGGTTAAACCGAAATCAAAGTCCACAGTCAGTTCGAAATCAGAGACTGCACAGAAGGAAGCTCATGCTCTGTTTATGGTGGGACATGACAGGATCAATTTATTATGAGTTATTAGACCGCAACCAAACAATACGGCGGCAAAATATTGTTCGCAGCTTGATGATCTAAGAAATGGTATTTCAAGAAAATAACTAGCACTGTTCAATAGAAAAAGTGTTGCGCTTCAACATGACAATGCTAGACCTCATACAACAAGAATAACTCAGGAAAAAGTTATGAGCTTCAATTGAGAACTTTTACTTCATCCCCCTTATTCATCTGATATTGCACCTTCTGGTTTCCATTTTTTCAACTCTTTGGAGCATCACTCAAGTAATAAAATTTATAAGAATAGTGAATAAATAAGAAATATCCGCGATTTAATTTTCCTTCAAAATTCAAGAATTTTTTAGAATATGGAATCAAGAAACTAATTAACTGTTGGAGAAAAGCCGTAGGGAAAGAGGGAAGTTGTTGCAAAGATTAAAATTAACATTATTTGAATTTTTGAAATTAAATAAATGTGTTGGGAAAAACACACGACATGATCTCCAACCCGACCAAAATTACCAAATGTACCCAATGAAGAATTAGAACTGGCAAGCAGTAACTAATACTAATAGTACTGCGTAAATTATACTCGTACACCAGAATCACTTTAAATTCCGCTATTACAGCTCATATTTGCAGTAAACTTGACCAGTTTCACCACAAAGCTCAGTGCCTCAAATGTTGCCGGAAGAACACGTACGTCTTGCAATGCACACAGCGATGAAGTACAGTAAACATTCAATGCATTCTTAATTGTCGAATTCATAAAAACGGTTGCTATTATAAAATTATCATACACTTTAATGGGTCACGTACTGTTTTAAAAATTCATGTTATCCATACAAATTTGAAATTTCGAGAAATACAGCATCCCTCGCTCTTCGCAGGGGCTGCGTTCCTTCCCCTTCCGCGAGTCCCGAAAATTCGCAAATTATTGATGCAGTTTTAACACGCCTACGTATGATATTATACACGCTAAAATATGCTTCCCAAACACATTCTACTTTCACATTAATAACATTTCCCTTCCTTTACCATACCAAGCAGCTGTACCTTCTCATGCAGTCATAACCTATTTCTGGTGTTTAGGTTCCTTGCCAGAAGCTGGAGAAGATTCGTGGCGTTTTGGTGGCATTATAGGGCGTAAATAATACAGAGGTAGAGTAGTATTATATAACACACCAACAACTTGAATTCAAACAATCTTTTTGAAGATGCTTGTGACGTCACGTCGTCTGCAGCCATTCAGCAGGAAGGAGAAACAAAAGCTCGTAACTGGCATTGTTGTGTTAAAATTATTTACCAGTTATACTACATCATCTCTCTTTTCTAATTTTTTATCTCGTATTAACTGACATTGTTACCTTGAAATTATTTACTAGTTAGGGTGAATGTAAGTGTTTTTCTGCTAAAAAATGACTTAAGAAGTTTACGAAATTGCAGAAAATATGGAAAAAAACTTTGGGAGCAAAATCCGTGAGTAAAGGGGGGGCCGCGAACGGTGAACCGCGAATGAGTGAGGGTATGCTGTGGTTTTAGAATGCGTGCAAAGGAAAATATTTTATACGTACACTTCCATGTGTTGTCTTATTCCCTTTTTGAAATCCATTCAAGCATGTTATAGGATATTTTTTACAAAACTCATTTATTTTGGCCGGCTTCAAGATAGAAGTAAAATTATTATATAATATGTACGAGCGTCACGAATGTAAGTAGAAGATCTACTTGATTAAAATGAACGAGTTTCTGATAAAATTAGAGCTCAGAAAACACACTTTATCGTATGGAAGAAAACCTTTAAATACGGAGACTGCAAAAGAAAGTTGTTCTTAACATCCGTGGGATGGCGCAATGTTTATCTCTACGAGGTCGTTCACCTTAACGTTATGATTAAACATTCTTCATTATGGCACGATCACATTGAAGATTACTGACATGTTTATTTCCGACCCCAACATTACATTTGAAACTTGGGAACATCAGGAAGACCTGCACTATTTTATGTGCAACCATGTGAAATAATGTATTACGAAAAATAAGATATTAGTTTGTGGAACATTTATAAACAATTTCCCTAATATTTTGAATTTTTATTTCAATATTATAATAAAACTACAATCCAAACATTTATTATTTTAGTAATATTTCTATTCTATTATTATTACTATCAATCCTATTTTCCTTCTGATATGAAATCACCACATAATTTAATCCATATTATTGCAGACTATATAATATTTTTGAAAATATTACCGTATCATTATTAATACAATAAAAATATGTTTGTAATTACTTACACTTTAACCTTTTAATAATTAATATCAAAGTATAATGCAACACTTACACATTGTGCTCACTTAATGAACTGATAATAATGGCAACTTAAAATCTTCTAAAATTTCTATTTTTACCATTTAATAATACTTCATGAACAATTTTGATATGAGTTTCAAGCCGCTAACGCAGTAACTGGCGTACGGGTGTAGAGTGCAGGTGACTAGGGAGTCCAAACGCCAACTCTGTGTGAGGCGCTCCAGAAAGCCGTGTAATGAATAGTAGTCATCAAATTACCATGCACTTTTTACCATCAGTAATTTAAAGGTAAAAAGGATAAAGGTATTTTATTTACAAGTAATTGATTCATTTTCATACATATGACAAAATATCCTTTCGTACATTGACATTTGATTTGACCTTTAACCGCTGTAAGTGCTTTAACACGTTGACTCCGAAGTGGTACGTATGTGGACCACTTAGGTTAGGTTTTGTAATTTTTTCAGATCCTTCTAGTGACTATGCGTACAAAGAGAAGATTTACACCGGCCAAGCGATCGGAGACAACGTGTTAACCAGATTTGTCATTCCAGTAAACTTTAAAATGCCTGTAACATTTTTTCTTCAATGTTTTCTTTTTTCCAGAAAAAATTTTTGTCCGAACATTGCAAGCGAACACACACAACCGAAAACACAATCTGCAACAATATAAAACACTAAAGCGGTACTGAAACGATCTGTGGTGTTAATGCAGCAGGTAAACACCCAGACAAATTATGACTTGAAATTATACGATAAACCATGAACAGCAGGTACAGCATGCTCTACTACTGCAGGAAGTCTAGTATGTTCTCTTATGCTTAATAAAGAAAATAACTGGTAAATGTACCAATCTTATCTGTTCCTATTGTTCACGAGTATTAGCCCAGTCTTGACATGACGTGGCTGTATTGCCTGTCATGGTGGCCATAAGCCTAGACTTCTTTCTTGGGCGGTAGGCTCGTGATTCACAGTCCAGTAACCTATTTATTGTTATTTGAATAAGACTAATGTTATGATACAAGATGTAAAAAATCTTGTAAGATGGCATTAGTCATTATTTAAATTAGTCATTAGTTAAAATTTAAAATTTTTTAAAATGTCGAAAAAATGCCAAAAACATATTAAAGTTCACTGAAATGCCAGAGCGTGTGAAGCCCTTAAAGCCGCTAAAAGTAGTCAACCCAAACAATCAATGAAAGCAAGGATATTTTTGCCCTATGTATATAGATAAATCGATCACTTGTCAATAAAATAATTTCATATAACCTTTTTGCATAAAAATTACTATATTTCAGAAATCCATAAAAATTTAGTCACGTTGTATTTCTGGGAATAATATTAAACGTCTTGAAAGTACTATGTCTTCGAAACGTCTTTTGTTCTCTCCATGTCCAGCGAGATAAAAGCAAAGTGCTCAAGATCACGAGGCAGAGGCCAAGTCCAGTCAAAACCACAGATCTGTCCTTAAGCTCATTTTATAACCCTAATTAACCCTCTACTGCAGTATGTCACTTACAAGGAATGTGTAAAATAATTCAAATCATGTCTTCACTAATGGCAGTCGAACAGTTGTCACTGACAGAGGACATGTTACATTGTTGTCGTACAAACAACAACCCAAACATCTTGTTATTGGGTTGAGTAGAGGATGAGGGTGAGTCAGTAGAGGATGAATGGAGCCTCATGAAATATAATTCAAGTGGTATAGGTTGAGTAGTTTACAAAACTAGTAGATAGTGATGAATAACATCAATAATGGAAATAAATGAAAAATATAGTCATGTTATTAGGGGTACCAGAATGCCCTCTTCTCTTTTCTTTCCTTTTTTCTTTAACTTTGAGTTATTGGAGCAGAGAAAAACTGAGCAGATCTTTACTGTCAGTAACTCGAACGTCTAAATGCATCGTTGGGTAAAAAATATTCTGCTCTAGCGAACAGGAAAGCAGTCTTATTGCAACACGATAACGCTAGACCCCATTTTACCAAACAAACGAGAAAAAATAAAGTCCTTAAGTTGGGAAGTTCTTCCTCACCCACCATACTCGCCAAACCTTGTTCTATCAGATTTTTACTTATTTTGTTCTTTAGAACATTTCATCAGCGGAAAAAGATTCACTTCACGAGGTTGAAGCGGAGTTTAATTCCTTTATTCATTCCAAAGGAGTCATTTTTTTGAAAGGAGGATTAAAAAGCTCCCAAGTAGATGGACAAAGGTTATATCTAATGATGGTGACTTTTTTGTTGAGCAATAAAGATTTTTCATTAACATTTCTCTCCATTATTATTCCTAACAAAAATCAGGACAGAACATTCCGGTACCCCTAATAGGTACCAGAGGTCAAAAACTGACAACATTACCAGTACATGACTACAAAACTAAAGCTGCAGCTAGTAATCTTGCGTGTACATTCTACGTATTATGTGAAGTATGTACGGCCAGTCCCAAGAAGCCCTGAAAAACAATTTCCACCAAAGAAGCACTCTGGGGAAACACGTTCAATAAAACGTTACACCCTCATACCCATACTTTTTTCTACGCACTCACAGGATTACAAAGTTAACAGAGAATACAGAGAATCATAATTCTGTTCCCGCAAAATATATATTTACAATGCAGAGGTTGCTGGCCTTTCACAGGTTTAACAGTCTTGTCGTTGAACGCCGTTTGCGTAACATACACGCCACTTAACTCGTGTTTCTGTAAGCCTACAACTTGGGCGTCATTCGTTCGCCCCCGTAACTTCAAATTTTGGGGAAAGAACGGGCTGCCGGGGATAAAAGATAACAGAATTTTCCCTAAGTTTCAAATAGTTTTGTTACGATTTATTTTGAAGTGTGCGATTTTCAATAAAAGGCGAATAACTTCAACAGATACCGTAAATAATTGTGAATTATGTAGTTCATTAATACAATTCGGGAGCCACAATTTCAAAACTACTCTGTGAGGTAATATAACACTTCTCTAATAGGTTGATGAGAATCAAGAATCTATGTTCCTCGATTCGTTCGATTCATTTAGACAGTAGAGGATTTGTTAGGAAAACTAATCTGTCACATTCAAGAGAATGCTACAGACATATAAACACGTCTAATTATAAACACGCGACAACTGTTACAAGCAAACAAGAAAACGAACAGCACAAGTCAAATGAAACATCGAGTGCATAGGATTTCTTTCTGGAACATCGTCACGTGCTTTGCATTCCAGGCTACATGCATTTCAACTGCACACTTTGCTACATTACGTTCCAACCAGAAAAAAGAATAAAAAGAAAACATCCCGCGAAGTTAGGAAAAATTTCAACAACTAAATTGCGCAGTTAATTAAGAATCAATTAGAAAGTTCAAGAAGTACGAGGCTGCTTCTCAATGAACGCGCTCAACAGTGTACCAGAGAACTTGTCTTCCGTCTCCTAATCTTCGACAACCGCAAATATTGTGTTTTCACCAAATGAATCATACCCCAATTGGTCGGAGCGCTACGTAGAAATTAACATGGTATGAAATATTCGGATACATCCTACACGATTGAAACACTTCATAGAAAATAAGTTAGTGCGAAATATAATGATATACCTCATCCGGTTGGAGCATTACGTACAAATGAAGAGCAGAAACTAATAACTCATGATCCAACCACTAACTTGATCAAGCACATGAAGTTTCCGTCTGGAATAATAACAGAAACTGACAATGGCTCTGCATCTTCTTTAACGGGTCACGAGAACCAATGCCGATAAAAAGGGGTTTTTACTTCAGGTTTGAAGACTTTTTTACCATAAAAAATAGAAAAATAACTTCACAGGAAGTTTCACAAGTGATTTTTGGTCTTCAGACGTATATCAATTATAAAATAGAGTAAGTTAGCATGATAATACTCAAATCTTAAAGTGATCTATTCAAACAATACATGGCTGCATTTTCTTGTGTATTCTTGCTTCAAAATAAACTATGACATAATTTCGATCATTTTCTAGTTTGCTAAAGAGAGTACGCTCTAGTCATCACAGAGACGGCGCATCACGCACGGCTCATGCAGGAGCGCTGGCCTACATGACGCTGCCTCCAGATTTTCATTTTGTTCTTTTTAATGATGAAAGTTTTAATTCGCTGGCAGGGGCACGAGTTGCGCGCTCATGATCAAGCCTCGGTAACTTCGTAACAAGCTTAATACATACGGCTTAACCCTATTAAAAAACTCAATACGACCTGAGAGCAGCGCTCTAGCCGAGCAACAACCTGATTAAAGAAGTAATAGACCATGAAGCAGATGCTATGGTGCTACGATATACGTAGTGCCTTCCTTCAAGCTCGCAAAATCCACAATGCACTAAACAGCTGTACATAGGTTAATTCGAGAGTCTCAAATTTACTCTTAAATAAAATATAAATTACAAACCGCAGTCAGATCCAGCGACTGACAGATTTCAGACTCGTCTGTGAGTCACCAAGACATTCTCAGATGCGTGGAAAACTGGACAGCAGACTATGAAAGAATCAACAAATTCTTCGAACTTTTGAATACTTGGTCGTGGTTCCCTTTCATTTTTGAGATGTTCAACAAAAAGGTAAATAATTTCAGATAGTTTTGCGTTTGAAGAACTTTGCTTCTCAGTTTAGTTTCCGCAGAGGCTAGGCATGGACGAGAGACGCGTCATGAGAGCATGTGAGGCAGGCTGTGAAAAAATCTAGGCCGGTAAATTAAGTTAACTTGCCCGACTGCTAACGCATCTGAGTAACTAAAGCCTATAAAACTTCTCAAAAAACACAGAAGGGAATGAGGAGCTGAAATTTGATTAAGTAGCGCTTTAAATACATTTCTATTTTAAAAACAACGAAGTGGCAGAATTGAGAAGTTCTGAATTTGTAATGCATTCGTACATTCCCTCTTGAAACAGCTGCCCGCCCGTAAGAACACATACGATGCTCCTTTAATTAAAGAGGGGAGTTAACTCAACCTCGTATACAAGTTTGGTCTTATGAGGGATAATACTGACAGGGTATTTTTTCCCTGCTATCAACTTTAAAAGACTCCCTCTGGATGCCCTCGCTTGAGGGTTAGACATTCACTTATACATTGTAGAACTTTTCGAAAAAAGTCAATGCGTGACTTATGAGGAAATAAATTACATTATCCAACTTACACCCCAGTTACTAACTTCTTCTCCAGACATAAATTGTAAGCTCATCAACCTTGGTAAGTTAATTCTCTATCAAAGGCTTAGGGTAGCCCCACTTGAAATGTTTTTGCAACTAACTCTTCTACTACATAGCAAACATTTGTTCGTTCTCACAGAATTTAATGCAAGCGCTGTTGGACCCAACCCCGTTTTAGGAGACGGATATTTTTTCTCTTCTCTAAACGATGTATAACAACAATTATTAGGAAATATTTATTGAGCATATTAGGAACTATACAATTCGCTACTTCATAAGTTGAATTACGAAATATTTAAAAAGTCGAAAACTAGACCCACTATTGTCTGTATTTTTATACATATTTATTAGTATTTTCAGCGTTTGAACCACGTCACTGGGAGAATTCAAAGCGTATTTTGAATTAAAGACAAGAAATTTTTTTTTGCTATAGAAAATAATTATTTTCTGACATCCAGGGATTTAGCATGATATGAAGCAATATTGGAATGCGAGCACCAAGTCGCTCTCAATTATGATCACGTCACGATAACTCATTTCTTTATTTTCAAAGAGAATGTTCAAACTAAGTGAGCTGCTATATACAGACTATTTTTCTGACTTGGAAAACTAATTTGGTTTAAGCCCGAAACGTTCATTGACGTTTTCTTCAGTATTTATACAAGTGGCCTTTACAAATATTTTGAGTAGCCTGTATTGATAGGTCCCTGTTTGATATTGATAGTCCTTTGCCTAATACTGATGTGTCCCAGTTTGATATTGATAGGTCACTGTCTAATATTGATACGTACTCGTTTGATAATGATAGGTCCCTGACTGATATTGATAAGGCCCCTGTTTGATATTGATAGGTCCCTGTTTGATACGGATGGGTCCCTGTTTGATATTGATGGGTCCCTGTTTGATATTGATGGGTCCCTGTTTGATGATAGGTTCTTGTCTAATATTAATAGGTTCCAGTTTGATACTAATAGGGCGCAGATTGGCGTCCTCATGGATTACTCAAGAAATCCACAAATTACGCCCAGCAAACACACCGTGGGCTTATTCTAGCTTTAATAAAATGAATGACGAGATAAACAACCGGCTGTACCAAATTTAGAGGATGATTAGATGTCGTTCTAAAGTGCGAACTTTCGCATGTAAATTTCGGTCAAACAAAAAATAACGAAACCTCAGCCATGACAGCAGCCAAAAGTAAAACAACAATGTCTACAGCTCATTATTTCACATAAAGAAAGGTTAAAATGATCCAACAATATCAGAACATCTAATCAATTAAATAACTTTCCTATATTTTTCAGTGGGACCAAATACACGCGGTCGCTCTGCCTGTTAGTGATTTATCAGTCCTAAAATTAATTTCTCAAAACAAAAATTGTCGTTTTGAATATTAGCAAGTAGCATTAGATTAGAAAATTCTGCATTAGATAGGTGAGATAACAGCAACTCAAAACTATGGAGACAAATTGTCACATTAGAAAAAGCCAAAAGTGTCTAGTTTGACACTAAAACCCATCACACAATCAAATAAAGACTTTGCATAACAGTAACAACAGTAAAAACAAGAGGGCCGGTCACTTGAAGACGCGCACTAAGGTACCTCTTTTGACTAGGTAACTCAATTGCCACAGGTCCAAGTCCGACTCGGCACCAAACGCAATTTGGAAGAGCTAACTTCGCCCAACCTCGAGGGAGACGAAGCTTTCAAAATCCAGAGGCTTCGCCAACAGGAAATGAACTTGGTTTCCTTTTCAAGAGATGATAACACGCCCTCTTACGCGCAAATATAAAGGGGCCTTCGCAAACAACCCCTAAAAAAATATTTGGCGTCTACGAAGAAATCTAACGGAAAGAACGAGAAGAATAAAACGTAATTCCTGTAAAAGCTGTACACAATCAAGATAGACGAGCATGAAAAGTCAGAGCGGAAGCAAAATGAAAGAAGAAAAAACAACAAAATTGTCATAGAGCAAAGAAAATCCACGTAAATTAAACGACACATTCTGTACAACATACGAATCGAACTCAATTCCACAAAAATTGAAGTTAACCAAAATTTCATATTGTGAATAATGAAAATGCTTAAAATAAAGTGCAATAGTGCATGAGTTTTTTAATTTATATTTTCTCCTATTAGCAGAACATGACACAGAGATTTAATTTTTCCTACCACTGCCAACTTTAGTTTAAATGGAGGAAATGTAGATTAGGAAATTTACTACTTCACAAAAATCGGAGGAAAAAAGTAAAAATCTTACTTGAGTAAAAATGAGTGACAAAACAAACTGGGATTGAGAATATCAAACGAAACAAAAGCTAAGAGTGGATGATGTAGTACATAGTAAGATATATTGACGACGGCTTTATGGTTTAACTTTAGCACCCATTGGAAACGTGTTTCAAAGAGTGTGGCAGGCAAACCAAACAGATTGCAAACAGAAAAAGGACGCACACGACGTAGTCTCAAAGACACTGTCGGTAATAGCATGCATTGACCTTCCTCAAAGAAGGGAGAAAGAAAAATATAACAGGTTTATGAACCCCAAAACGAAACCCACTAAGTATGTCAAGAAGTGCTGCTGTTTCTATAATCGGCAAGATGCCCACGTGGAACACAACTCACCATTTATGCTGATGAGTAAAGACTCCACACGAAGTGTAGCAAATACGAGTAAAAAAGGCGAAAATTATAAGCAGGCGTAATAACTGCACCCTTTTAGATTTGCTGAAACGAATGATAAAGAACAAATAGAAACTTAATGTACGATTCAAATGTGCACGAAAAACATTTTTCATGAAGGCAATACTAAGAGGAAACACCGAGAGCTAATATGTTTGAGCGCTTTCAAAAACATCTTAATACAATTTAGTCCGGTAGAACAGTCTAGAATCGTTAATTAGCATCATGAAAGAACGAGCCGTCAAAAAACTAAACCCTTTCCATCACTTTCAAAACACAAATTTTGAATGCAACTCCAGACGACGAAAAGAAAATTTTTGCATGAACGTAACGGGAATGAAAAATGTCAAAAAAATAATTCACATAGGCGTTAAAAAATTTCACGTACACTGGGTGCGCAGCTGAAATCAATGGCGACAGCAACAAACACGATGACATTTAATTCAATAAACTCTTTCTTTAAACGGAACAACAATTTTACTTTAGAAATGGCATCAATGATGATGAAGAACAATTTCATAAGGCAATAACAATTCAAATGAAGAGGAATGTTTGAAAGAATGAAGTCCGTAGGAATTGTCGATATTGATGTGACACCGTACAGAAAAAATACATACGAGGTCCCTAGTATTACGATGATGACCGACTTTACATAATCATCGAAGAAAAGAAGCCTGAATTTCATTTCTAATAACCATATTGAAAACCTCATTGGGTGTTATATAGCGGCGGGGAGTAAAAGGTTAGTATAAAAAGTATCCGACTTTTACCCGGGAAAAATATATTACTTACATGACGGGACTGGAACTCTAATCCCGTTTTAAGTACGTCCCTTGCACTTCCACACAATGAGCCCGCCGTTCTTTCCACTACCGAAAATACTTTTAATAAGTTTCTTTTGGAATGGTGTTCAACTCTGCCGTCGTGTTCTGCATTATTTCTTCTATACTCTCAAAACGGAATCCTTTCAATGGCGTCTTCAATTTCGGAAACAACCAGTTGTTCAAGGGGACATGTCTGGAGAGTAGGGAGGTTGGCGAACGACTGGAATTACATGTTTCGTTAAGAAAACCTGAATCGGATGGGATGTTCCACCGACAGAAGCAAGGGCAGAAATTTTGCAGACACTCTGCGTCTGTTCAAATCATCACGTAAAATTGCATGTGCGGACTATAGTTATCCCAATTTCTTCAGCAACTGCTCGTACGGCTAATGACAATCAGACATCAGATTTTGCATCCTCAACAACAGCTGCATTTCAAGCAGTTTGTTGCCTCCGAGAACGGTAATCACTCTCCATCGATGTGCGGCCACTTTTGAATCGGTTGAGCCACTTCTTAATTTATTACCTTCATCGCATCGTCTCCAAACACCTGTAGAATCTAATAAATTGTTTCAATTTGAAAATCACCAAGTTTTTGACAAAATTGTGTGCAGTACCTCAGCTCAACTCCTAATCGTCTTATGAGAAATAAAAATTCGATTAACACAAAAAAGCACCTAAAATGACTGACATACTGGAACGTGGAGAAAAAGTTCAAGCATGCGCAGCAAGCTGTCGCCTTCCATTGTGTCGAGTGGCGCAACCTTAGTGTTACGTCTGCGCACGAGCAATTAATTCAAGCTCAGATACTTTTACTGTAGACGGGCCTCGTATTTTGTACTATCTTGTAGCACAATCACAAGGGTT
Organism: Trinorchestia longiramus; assembly: GCA_006783055.1. Classification (NCBI taxonomy): domain Eukaryota; kingdom Metazoa; phylum Arthropoda; class Malacostraca; order Amphipoda; family Talitridae; genus Trinorchestia; species Trinorchestia longiramus. The sequence continues at coordinate 31,790 of VCRD01001089.1, forward strand.
TCACTTTGGGTGTGAAAATAAATTTTGGTCTACTTTTCGACAATTTAGATGAGTCAGCGAGCTCTCGTACCTTTTCCTGTACGCCGCCATTTATTCCTGGGATCATTTTACATACACGCATTTCTGCACAATACTTGGTGACAAAAGAACTCTAGTATTTCTGGACATGCTGAAAATAGCTTTTCCTTCTTCGTCTACACATCGTCGGGAAAAATTAACAATTGCTCAATGATATCGATTGTTACGCACTAAAAACTTGGAATCAGCACTTCTACATACACTCTAATGCTTCTCACGACCCTATACAACGAGTGTGCAATGTTGATAGCGCACGAGTGAACTATTTCATTAGATGAGAGCGCAGCAAAATGAGGGAAACTCACTGAATGAGAAAATTCCCAGTTCGTCCGCCCACGATTTTTATACTCCCTGTGTATATATAGCAGTGTCACTAGACTGCTTTAAGCTAGACAGAACTTGTAGTTGCAGCACATTATAGTGGTAAAGAGTTAGCGTCTTTGACATCGAGAAGCAATGAAGTAATCAAAATATTGGTATCGATTGACAAGGTTATTGCTTCCCCTCTTGGCCGATTGCTGTTGACACAATACATTGCCATGACTCGCTTCGAATGAAGAAAATTCTCTTGATAAATTGAATGATGATGTGAAATGACAACCAATACCGCCCTGATGCCACCAGATGAAAACTGATCCAATAGCAGCGGTCATCAGCACTATAAACTCGAGTAAATCAAAACTCAATCTAATCAACGAATCAAATTTTTCTGTTCTGGCGGAAAACAAAAACTTTATATAGTATGTAACACAATAGTCGAGTAAATTTGGGCCGGTAAAATGAGCCGTGGAAAAAGAAGAGTCAGATATAGCGTCTCACTCTGACAGAAGGGAAGAAACATACTGACTAAAATTAATTTTTTTTATACTTAAACTGAATAGAATTTGATACAGAAATAAGTCAACTGTTTCAACGATGATGTAGCTACAGCAACCAAGTCCCGACATCATTGCTTTCAAGTCATGCTAAGACAAAAAGTGTAGGGGCGACACTGTCTTGTTATGAACCCAATTAAGATGGACGCAAGTTCACGTTTCATAGCAACATGTATAAAAAACCACACTATTTAAATTCGTCGCCGGCCATAATACGAGCACATCGTACAACCTGTCAACTCATGAGCTATTTCAATGTGAGTAATAAGACTCATTTGTACATGAATGTCTTAACTGAAGAATAAGCTTATTAACAAAGCTGAAAAAACATGAAGCTGCAATGAAATGATTCAGTAGCAATAAAGCCTTCGAGTAACAGTTTCACTCACCTTTGACAGCGTGCTTTACAGAAGCTTTCTCAAAACTCCGCTTCTCAGCTTACCTACTTTTAAGCAGCTTCAAAACTGCATTCAATAATAATTTACCACACTGAATAGAAATTGGACATATTAAAAAATAATTTACTGCATTGAATAATAATTTACCACATTAAATACTAATTTACCGCATTAAATACGGGTTTTCTGCATCAAGTACTCACCAACTGTAATGTCCGACAAGTTTTTGTAGAAATCCTCCTTACCTGAGAAGTAAAATTAGATAAATTAGCTTAAAAAAGGAAAAACATCCATCACACGCAAATGAACAATAGAAAGTTAACTAGTAGACTGACTAAATGAAAATTAAAACAATGCCACAAATAATTATTATTACTATTTTTTATTTCTAAACACAAACATTTCCAAGTCGTCATAAAGTAAAACAATATTCACAAGTTGAACAGAAAGTTGAAAAAAATTATGAGAAAGACTAACCAAAAATATTCACAAAAACAGTTAAAAATTTCAAACGAATTGAACAAAATTCGGAGAAAGTAATTTATGTGGAAGAAAGTAAAACATTTCTGTTAACAATAAAATTAAAATTGCTAACAAGCAAATTCGAGAAGAAGCATCGAATTTCAAGTTCATTTAAAAGAATTTTTTTCCCCTTTTTCCAAGAAGTGAAAAAACGTTACAGGTATTACACTGGAGAGTAATAAATCAGGCCACTAAAGGGGCATCATGCAGAACCAGGAGCGATCACCAGAGGCACCGGGTCTGGGTGGCAAATAAGAGAATGGCTATGGGCGGCCGGCCGACTGTCAGACGGCGCTGCCCAGAAAGAAATGGGAGCCGCCAATCTCCCTCAGAAGGTAATGAAGTGCAGTCACTCCAAGACGTACCACTTAGGCCTCTGAGTCATGCACGTTTCTGGAACGCTGTTTCAGCTTGGCGAGTTTCAGCCATACCTGGTGACCCACTGGACGAGTTTAGAACTGGGTGATCGTTAGAATAATTGAGATAACATGAGCATTGGAATACCTACTTCCAATTGACGAAATCAATATAATGCTTATACTTGCGACAGCCCAAGGTAGAAATGTTTGGACCGTGCCGGTTATTTTGCGTCTCATTATCTCTATGTTCTGCATGAAAAGGAGTGAAGAAAAAAGCGCGTGCATTTCCTAAATATTTATGACCATTGCTACCAGTCCCTGACTTACGGTGAAACATTTTTTGGAATTTCAACGAGTAGACGCGTAAAAAATCAGTACCTGTGAGACTTGTCTGCCTTTTTCGTTCATAACCTTTTTATTTTTAAACGTTGAAAATAAAATCCTACATTTATTTTTTAAACATTTTACTCGCCCCTCGCTCCCATTGAAGCTTCATTAGATCTGAGAATGGCCACGAAATTAGGAATGCAGACGCAAGGGTAGTTATTCATCGATGACCACGTTGAGAATCGAAGCTTAAGTGCAGACCGAAAGATCTAGAACATTAGCAATTGTGCTACATAAACATATAATTTGAGGCTAGCAATCTAAACACTATATGTGCTACATAAATAAAACGTATTTGTTCTTGAAAATAACGCGAAATTTCCTCTGGAGAGATAGAAAATTACCTCCCTGAAAACTTTCCAAAAAGGAAACGTAAAATCGGAAGTACATGAACACAAACATACGCATCTGCGAGCTCCTGCAGCAATATCGTCCAAAAGTCTGTCTGTCGTGGCAGAGCCCCCGCTCTACTTCATAAATGTATGCACCCAAATGTTATAATAATGATTTTCCTCCGTGGTTGGTCGGAAATTTTCATCTGCAAAAAGCAACGACAAGGACCATTTTCTGGCTAGGATGCCAGCGCTGGCAAAAGTGCAGAAAATATTTTGAGGGCAATTCTGTTAACAAATCACAAACATACACATACTAACACAGATACATACAAAATACATATACACACGAATAATGCACACGAAATAAATATATCTCCATAAGGGGCTACAACAGCTGTGACAATAACTAAATCGCATGAACACAATATAAAAACATTGATCCAACCTGGTTACTTATGGTCAGACTCCTTTACCATAGTTACTTCCAATGAACATTCATTCAGAGAACATCCAGCTAGATGTTGAGTACCTACACTCGTCTTACCTTCTCATCTTGATGTAGTTGTTTCATAAATGAAATTTACAGTGCTTTAGCTACTTGCATTTTGAAGAGCAAATCATTTTTTCAAAATTAAGTAGTATGTTGATGCAACCATCTATTTAACAAAGAGGAAATAAAAACAACATGGCTGCATCAGATTGTTAGATGATTATTCCACGTATTTAGCGAGATTAAGAGAGCTATATTACACTTAACAGTTATTATTGGCATACAAAAGTGAAGTCTGCACTTTACTAAAGTACCCTGCATAATAACGTAACCCTTTCAATGTTATAGTAGAAATGAAAGAATCTTTTGATTTATCAATTTGGCCATTGTTCAGTTGTTTCTACGAGGCAAAATTTTGGTCATAGACAGCGTGTTCTTCACTTTATTATAAAGAACTAAATTTTAAAGAATAAACCTAGAAATGTGCCGTTAACATTGATACGTGGCGACTTAATAATATATAAATACGCTGTGGAGTACAATTAATGTTCAATCCCTGCCTCATATTAATGAGGTACTTGTTCACCATCATGCATACAATCGTTGGGCCTCTTTCTACGGAAAAGATGCATTTGTTCTAATTTCAGTGCCGAACGCATTGCACACAACTATTCTGGTAAAATAAACATTGGAAACGAGGTGTTTTTGAAGAAACTTGAAACCGTCGAATGAATTTAAAATGTCAATAGTAGGAACTTTTCATGGAAAAGTAAATTTTACGTAATAAAGAAAGACTGCAGAAGATCATGAAATCAATGTTCTTTTTAAAAACATATAATAATATAATTATGTACATGGACTTCAAAAATCGGATCAAAAATAAACGAAACAAAAATGTTGCAATCGCTTCTCAATGAGCAGCATCGTGAAATTAGGTGAAGGCCAATACATAGAGTTATGGTATTTTTTATTTCATTTAACTATCATCATGATCATTATTTATGATGCGTATTCATCTTTATATTGGAATAATAAGAATAATTAAAACGGACATTTATAAAAAACATATTTTCAATTTGACGGATGATGCTCATGCCGCATCGGCGAGATGATTTTTGAACTCCTGCTTCAGCACGTGTCTATTTTACGCTGCCTGATAAAAAACAATTTTTCAATTAAAACAGCAATCTAAGTGAAATTGACTGTGAGTTCAGTGTAAACCCGGCGAGTTTTATGAGCCCGTAGAACATGGAGATCAGAAATAACAGAAACGTTAAGAGGGAACTCTTTCAGCATTTCTCTCCAAGTCCTTTCTACCCAATGCACAAACAGCAAATGAAAACGTCAGCAGCGGCGAATTTGTTTACACCTGAAAAAGAATTGAAGTCTTGTTCGGTTACGGAGCATGACATCACACGAACCTATTGAGACAATGCCAGACTATATTTCATATTGAAAAAATGCATCACCGGAGAGAATGCATGGACTAACACTACACATGAGTACATTTTGAATTTAATGGTTAGTTAACGAAACTGTTGGGAAAAATACTGTTTTCCTGCGCTGAACACTCGGGATATAAGTTAAAAAATTTTTTCATGTTTTTTCCAAAGTCTTGCTGAGCACTTCTACACCGACACTGCAAGAGAATAGCTAGACCAAATTACTTCAATGTTTCGTGCTGTATGGCTAGGTTGTGTTGCACATCAAATGTGACACAGGTCAGAAAGCAGTCAAAAATGTAGGTCATGTCGTTACAGTGTGGTGATTAGGACTGTCGTCAACAGCGACCTTTCTGATTTCATTACAGTTTAATTTTATTCCTAAGTTGGACTCGGTAGTTTAAAAAACCGTAACGCTCGTGTCGACCAGTGGTTCTGTGTTCAATCTTTTGAGCCTGATTGTCGCATTTTCTCATGCAATAGAAGAGCGGTGGATTAGAGCTTCTATCAAAGTGCAGAGATACGATTGAAAATAAATCTTCTTTCGAAGAACTGCTATCACAAACTGTTACATATGAGATCGAATCAGAAAAAATCTGGGACATGCGGTACGTACATAACCAACATAGTCATAAACATGACGAAACATATATTTAGGTCTCTCAAGTAAGAAAGCTTCGAACCGTGAGAGCATTAAAAGTTCAATGGAGAAATCAGCACTCGCCTAACTCCTAAGAGAACAAATGGAAGAAAACTTTTGAATAACTTTACTTTTAAGATCATTACGTAACAACAGCGCTAAATATTTGGACTTGTGCTTCACACTGTCGGCCTCTGAGCAGTCCAAATTGCATTTACAAAACCACACACTCTCAGACACAGAGCCCATAATACCCAAGGAAGCCAGCGCATGACGTTGATGATCAAAGAAGACGTCATGAAACTGCACAGACTCGACCCAACTGCCCTGACAAACAAGCCAATAAGCAACAGCGAAATATTCTGGCTATTCTGGTGCAGAAGAAGACCTGAGTACGATGACCCTTTAATACTGTGCACTAATTAATGGTCTCTAAAGCTAATGGTATTAGCCGTTAGCAAAGCTCTCGTCGCAACCGCACCTTGAGCCTCGCTATAGGATAAATTGCAGAGCCCGCGTCTTGTTTAGGAGATTTTTAGGGCAGCACTTCCGAGTCCCTATAGTGAAGGAGGCGACTCGAAGATCGAACAAGAGAAAAAGAAAAAAAAGAGTCGCAAGGTCTTGCATGCTTTTAAAAATGCCCCAAAAAATTTGTAAGTTAGAGGGCGCTTCTTGGGGCGCCGAAGCAGCAGTTTTATGGGCCCTTGCGATCGTGTCCTGTCAAATGCACACAAATTTGTTCCAAAATTTGCCTTCGGCACTGCGAAATAAAGAGGCAAGTTGGGCCCTCAAGTTCCAAGCCTTCTGCGCCTCTGAACAGCGCGGTCTCAAGGACATAAACGATCTAAGAGCGACAGCAGAAAACAGTACCGGACAGTATTACAATGAATATGCGAAAATCATCAGAGAATCGAAAATCATCAGAGAATCAAAAATCATATTGTAATATCAAAGAATGGAAGAAAATAAAAGATTAAATCATCAAGGAATAGAGAACTGTTGAGGTGGAAATCATTACGGAACTGAAGACAATAAGGTTAAAATTATTAGGGAACTGAAGACAATAAGGTGGAAATCATCAGGGAACTTATCATAATAAGATAGAAATCACCAGGGAACAGAATACAATGATGATGTAAAAAGCATCAGGAAATTGGCAAATTTCCATATCTTGAGTGGTGAAGAAGAATATCTGTTGTTCTACACAATCAAACAACAGATGTTCTTGCTATACGATGGGAAGAGTAACGTAAGTTACCATAAGCATTTAATAAGTATTTCAAGCAAAACATAATTTCGAAAGTTTTCCACGCGCTAACCAATATCAGCACTAACAAATAACAGGAACAGCAATAACAAATAATACCAGCGCTAGCAAATGACAATACCAGTTCCAACAAATTAAACTACAAGCGGTAATAAATTACGGTACCATCGCTAACAAATAACACGTGAAAAACTACACAAGTAAAAATAAATGTTGTGAGTATAAGTGAACTACAGTAAAATTGACGCAATGCTGTCTTCTCAGTATGCCAATATTTTTTGAATTTCAAAGTTTCGCTCACAATCACAAAAACAAAACAATTCCACATATTTTAGGAATGTCTGGGAGGAAGCCAAATTTGTTTATGCCGACACTTATCGTATCGTTTAGTGAACTATTCCAGCAGAAATTTTAATAATGTATAATTGGATTAAATAAACATCTATCGCCGTTGGGTGCACTCGCGACTTTAGAAAATTACGCTATTTGACACAGTTGACTGAAACTCGTTTTTCTGACGCGAATTGAAGAAATCATTTGCAATGCCTCCGTAAAATTACTTTCACTCAATAAATTCGATAACAATGTTAGTGGAAAATATCAATACACTTGAACTCACATGACGCCATAAGAAAATATATTTAATAAATTTATGAAGTGACACTTCAAAGAGACAGATGTTTCGCTTGTTGTTTTCTAGAATCGGAGGTGAGAGGTAGCCTTCTAATAAATTTGTTGTACCAAACTGCTAAGAAATGAATGACTAGTTGCTTGAGTGTAATTTTTAGTTTCCAAGATAGCCATTTGTTGAGCGTAGATTGTTCCAAAAAATAGTAAAGGAAGTACGAGGAGAGCTAAACAAATCCTAGGTCGAGTTTATAATTTCTCCGAGCGAATAAGTTTCCTCGCTGCGTGCATTACACGATACAAGCGTTGCTAACGAGGCAAAAATAATGAAAGAACACACAAATTTTTTATATTTATCATGGCCTTTCTTTAGGATAATTTAGTACTCAAAATTTTACCAAACACAAATTCACTACGTGCAAAATTCTAATAAAAGTTTTACAGCGCTGGCCTGCAATCACTCAGGGTTGTACACAAGAATATTTCTTATGTTCGAGAAGGCAATGGTCAATGAAACAAGGAAACACAAATGTCAACCATTGAATTCCTGCATTTCTAGCAATTAGATTATTTCATAAAACTCAAACATCCACGGAGTTCTGAACGCTACATGGATACTCGCTTTTTTCAGGTCTCGTTCATATTTGCATGCCACCTGACAAGCATATTAATGTATTGCAGGACACCAGTAACACTTAATTATTGAGCCGTAAAACAAAAGAATTGGGTTTCAAAAAGCGAAGATCAAATTCAGGAAGTGTTCCAAATTAACTGCTAGTATCATATCGACGACTTGTAGTTAATTATCAAGCCTTGGTCACATCAGCTGAAAGTTAACTGTGTCTTGACGTGCGCACTTTTTTAAGCCGTACTTTCATCACGGGAGTGGAGGTAAACTTGGCGAGTCTGAGACACGAGTACAGGTGTCAGCCGAGCACAAACTTCAGCAGCTCGACGCATTAGCAAATGGAATGAGTGGTACACACAAGTTAAGCGACATTCTATTGCTAATAATGTCAAGGACTTGTAATACGCAAACATAAACGTTCAAGTCTATTTATGTACAAAGCTAATCCGGCCCGCAAGACCAGTGGCATTGGGAGCAGAGTGCAGGCAACATCAAACCGCTTCCCCATAAAAAAGCGGGAACTTCTGATAAAATAGAACGGCGAAGTTTCCGTAAAATGTGCATTAAGTGAAATTGACCCGAATTTAAAGCACGATATAAGAAAGGGCAAAAGAAAAATAAACTTTGCGAGAAAAATTTCCGCGGAAATGGCACTCGACAGACCGCGCAGTAAAATGGGCCACGAACAGACAAAAATAAGCTCGGGGGGGAAGATGTATTTGGGGAAGCACGAAGGAGCAGCAGGGGCTAGCTTAGGGAGGTAATTAGCAGTGTGAGAAGAGAAAATTTATGTACAAATAACGACGCGAGAGTAAAGCCATGCAGATGAATAGTGGAAATTCTAAGAGGTAATTATCAAATTATGATTCAGCCGAGGTAGAATTAAAATAGTAATACCAACTAGCAAAAAAAATTAGATGAACAGACAATACAAAAAATGTGAAAGAAGTGCAAGCTAATGAATTCTTCAACTTTAATGAAAGCGATTTATTTAGAGGCTAAAATCACTAGACACAATAATCAAGCAACAACTATGGATCTAACAAGCAACGTTTTTCACGCATACAAGTACGCAACGATATTAAAGAATTGAGCGTGTTTTCAGAGAAAAAAAGATAAATAACGTCGTCAGACATTAGATGCAAATACAGCAACCGTTGTTATGCCAATTAACATCAAGTTACAATAAAAGTAACACGTGCAAAATTTAGAAACCACCGTCGTGTTAATGTAGATGATGAGTATGGGTCAGCATACTCGTATTTAGGAATCGTTCCTAGCGGTATGACATGTAACTTAGTAATTACAAGTGAAGTACCAGTAACAATTATAATTATTATTTTTTCGCATCTTCGCCTAAAGGGCTAGATTTAAAAAAAAATCATTAGGATCCATAATGATTTTCCTGCTATCGGAACCTAATACTCAAACCTTATCTCTTTTATACTCAACACTATTCTGTCTCAACCCAAGTTTGTTCATCAGAAACAGCATACGTAGTTTAACCCAACCTGCCTTAACTTGGCCATATCCTGCATGTCTTGAAGTTGAAACAAAGAGCATGCTTATACAAGGATGTCTTACACTACTCCGGGTGTAGTGGATAAAGCGTCAAAAAGTGGCAGATGCAAGTAGTAGTAGAAATAGTCAGACCTAAAATTGGTACATGGCATACAAATTGGAATTGTAAATAAAGAAAATAATAACCCTTGTTGTCTTGAAATGGAAAAAGATTTGCCAGCAGGAGCAGGGTGCGGCAACCTAACTTCTTTTTTTTAAACTACTTCCTGTGAAGAAAGGAAGTTATATTGCCGCTCCCAGTTTATGCTAAAGAGGCCAACAATATTATGCAGCTATTGAGATAAATTTTAGAGCAGGTATAACCAAATACTTAAGAAATGGTAAAACCTGTCGGAGGTTTTTGAAAGTCAGACTCAAATTATTTCTTTTTATTATTATTATTATATTCAGAGGACCTTCCTGTTCCGGTCAGGGAAATCAATTATAAATCACAACGAAAATCAATAAAGATTTATTTTGAGTTACACAACATGTGCGTAAAATTTCACCGTCTTTGTTGTTACAACCCTTTCTCAAAAGAAGAAAGTTGAATGTGGCAAGAAAAAGAAACGAAGATACTCTGGCAAGAAAAAGAAACCAAGATACTCTGGCAAGAGATCAACTACAAAACACGTTGCCTTCTCAGGCCTCCTGATCCTTCAGAAGACGAAAACAGAAAGTCGAGGCCTCACGTTCAACTAACACTGTCGAAAAAAGTATTATTGATTCTGCTGAGAGTATTAACACGTTGCCTCCGATTGCCTGATTGGTGTAAATCTTCACTTTGTACGCATAGTCACTAGAAGGATCTGAAAAAATCACAGAACCTAACCTCAGTGGTACACATACGTACCACTTCGGAGTCAACGTGTTAAGATACACTTACGATGACAGCTAATTTATTAACGTACACTGACCATGACGGCAACTACGAGCATACTTTTCAGAAAACAGCTCAAGAATACAACTTAACCACTGAGAATCGTTAAATCAAGACACTCATGCACAAAGTGAGACGCAATTATCTACATTATTTGAATTATGGACAAGTTTTGCGAATGCCTTCGATAATGTGTGGAAAGTAACGGCACCCAGTTTACTGTTTAAATTTGTAAAACAAAGTGAAATTGCACATTCATTTCAGAATTAAAAATTCGTTGTTCATTTTTTACTCTATTTCAGTTTTAGTGAACCTGCAAATGTGTCATCATTTTGCAGCACCTGTGCAATCCCTCCACCATTTGTCCAGGGGAAATAAAGAGCATGTCAACAAGCTCACCTAACAATGAACAGCTGCAGCTAGAGACATGTTTTCTCACGTATCGTGCATAGTATACAGAAGTAATACTTATCTTTGGAGTACACAATGGTTTTGTAATTCCTTTCTTTTCAGAGAAGTTTTATCTTCTTTAGTAGTATTAATTTTATAGAAGTAAAAATACACCGCTCAGGGACCATTGCATGTAGTACATAAACCTCACGTACGTCGAACCATATTATTTTCTGCAAGTTATCGATGTATTTCACTATCAAATGAAACGTCCACGTCAAAAATCAAACTTCAATACGTTTAAATACATAAACACACGCCTTTTAAAACTGGATACCACACAAACTACTTGGAAATATTTGTGCTGAGTTTTTGCTACTCAAACAACAAGGCAATTATTTTTCAAGTATTTTTTTGCAGATCCCTTAAAAAGACCTATACAATTTATCGCAGTAAAAATGATGCGAAACTTAGAATCATGAAATGCAGAGAAAAGGAAAACTAGGACCTACAAAATTGGCTCTAAAAGCATAACATTAAAATCCAAATGAAATCAAAAATGGTGAAAAAGTAAATAAATAGGTACAAAAATCAGCTGTAAAAATAAAACATGGGAAAATTTAAGAGTAAGAAAATTACTATGTTGTAGTAGTAACTTGGTACCTTGCAAATTTTTATTTTTTCCGGACGGCCAGAACGCATCCGGTAGCAGGTGTCGCACAGGCTAATAAAGATCACGTTACGCTGATAAAATGAAGCGATAAAACGGAAACGAATGGACTAGTGTTAGGGGTCGCCGGAACACTACGCTACCCAGAGAAAAAGACTAGTCCATAAAAGGAACACAGCTTCTTGGATTAAAAACACGGTTAACTATTATGACTATAGCTGCGTGGACGTACAGGCACGCGCTGCGTAACTGTTTAATTCATTCAAATTTACAAATTAAATATAAAATTGATTTCAGAGAAGACTTGTAAGAAGGAGAAAGTTCTCTCGCCACTCACTAATAATTTAAGTCACTTTGAGTAACTCATGCAGCATGGAATACAGATACGTGAATACCAAGAAACGCTTCAAATGCAGAGGTGAAACAAAACAATCCGAACACTAATTTCTTCGTTTAATGTATTTGTTTCATTCAAGGGCAAACATATGTCTTCATTTTGAAGGAATATTTCGTCCCATTACGGAGAGACAATTTGTATTATTCAAGTAGAATGAATAGAACCAAAATGTGCGATTTCATATTAGGAGAAAGGTCAGAGGTATCTCACCTGTAGTGCTCGGTTGCCAGGTTCATCTATCACAACATAGCTGAGCTTCACAGTTCATGTGACGGTACTATATCGCAAACCATAACCAACTTAGCAAAATAAAAAATCCTCTTAAAAAATTCATTGCAGAAGAAATCCTGAGCTCAATGAAGAAAGTTAAGTACCACAATGCATTTCGGCAGAAATGAACAAAACAGCTGAACATAAATTCACTGCAAAAATGAATGTCAACAACGCCAGATCTTGAATTTTTTTAAAAGTGCATAATCATAGAAAAGAGACCCTCAGGAACTACGTGTGTTTTCATACAAACAATTTCGGCAGATTTCAATGATTAATAGGCCACGAGGATTTGTCGGTGGACCAGGGACAGCGAGGAACATTATGTGAGAAGCCGAATTTCCTACTTAAATTTACTACAGAGAGCATGTAGTGCCTCGCAGTCTTGAAATACACAAGAAAAAGCGAGCCATCTCAAGCTTACTACACTTTGGATACACCAAACGCAGTCATCGAAGAATGAACACTGGTCAAAGGAACCATTCAGAGATTCGACGACTTTTACGAAAAGACACCAACCCATGCGGCAGACGGACACTTCATTATTCTCATCATTACTATAATTTAGGAGTTGATTGACCGTATGCGCTCGAAAACTGTATAAACAACAGAAAACTTTAAAACATTGCAAAGTATTGAAGAACAAAGTAGACACACAGCATCTCGACTACACTCGTACAAAAGTGCGGCTGTACTGAATACAGGTCTTCAACTCTAGACAAAGAATTAGGAAAAGAAAAAATAAGGATCATGAAATAAAAATAAACCTGCAACAGCCTTCTACAGGAAACGTTGTGCATTTTAAGGTGGGTGGGAAGGAACATCACAGAGCATAGAAAAAACTCTAATTTCCCGAGGTGTACTGACGACGGTGTATAAACACTGCCTCCTCAATTGCCCTCTCGAGGAAACTAAGGAATCCAAAATATCGCTCGAGGGCACATGCCCCAAAATATACTGAATGACAATCTGCTTAGTGGACTCGTACGAAGAAAACAAATTTCACAAAAATATACTACAAATTGGATGACTCATCATTACTTCCTTTAGCAATCTAAAAATATTTTTTACGCTCATCTTGCGTAGTGCAAAAAGGCCCCAAGTTGAAGATGACACGACATTTACTAGCACAGCGCGAGTCATGCAAACCAATGAACACGGTTTTTCTTCCCTCGAGAAAACGACACTAAAAAGCAGCAAGCTTTTCAAACAGCCAAACTTCTGCGTTCTAAATTGCCAAGTGAGGAAGTGAAAAGAAGCGGCCTGCAAGTAGCTATGTTGGCAGGGCTCTACAGAACTGGGCGACTCGCCCAACTTCTCGACCGATATTCTCCAGGTTCACAACTCCGGACTTTCGAATTTCCTGGGCGTCATTATTGGGCGTAGAAAACTTCAAATGTTCAGGTCGGGAGTCCGAGTCTTGAGTTCACAAGCTTGCCATGAACAAAGATTTTTCCATAAATTATTTGTTATTCTCCAAACATCATAATTTTGTAAGTAACTCAATCATACACTAAAAAGATTTTGGACACATACTGTCATCACCTTCGACCAATTTCGATACGGGAAACTTTGACTGCTGTCGTTATCAGCTGTTTAGAAGTTTTGATGTAAAAATTAGAAACTCGTCAAAATTGAATAATATACATAGTTTTTCATCTAAATCTGATGGCTCGCGGTTTACTGTATGAGAGCCGTACGTGGCTGCAGAGAAGACGAGTACCGCTTTCTTCGCTGCCACGTCTAGCAATTTTATCGAATGAAAAGCGCAAATTTCAAGACTCCCACGAGTTTAGCATTCGTAGGAAGATGTTAGCTTACCTATGCATATGTAGAATAAACAAGCGTTAGTCAACTATCTACGTGCACGGTCTTTCTACTATCTACGACCATCTACGTGTACGGTATTTCTACACTCAATCACGATGTTGCTCAACGTTCATAGATTCGGTGAAGGTGCATAACCCTGGTAGTTTATTTTGAGGCTGACAGTTTTTCTAATAGATAATAGAAATCTTGGGCGCTTTTAATCTATATTATTTTCAGACCGAACTTATCGTAGTCAGATAAAAAAAGAGACACAGTAAAGACCAGGGCCAGAATTTGGTTACTGTACCGAAGTTAGGATTATGTTGAAATCCTTTACTTAGAATTACACAGAATTTCGAGTTAACATCAGAGTCGCACCTCGAGCCAAGGTCCAGGCAAAAGTTGGCCAATGTTAACGGCGAGGTCCAGGTCGATGTCAGAATCAAGGTTAAAGAGATGGTAAAGTCTAAAGGTAGATCCAAAGATATGTGTGAGGTTAGAGTCATGGTATAATTTACGATCCGAGTGAAGGTTACAAAGTTTGGCTGAGTCCAGATTTTTGGAAGGTTACTTTAGATCAGTGCTTCTCAAACTATCTAATATGGCGTACCGGTAGTTTTTCCAATGTTCAGGGGCCCGGTAATATTTTTTAGTGATATTAATTCATACCAGAAACAATGCTGGCGGATGATGCCGCGTACCAGCAGCTGCCGCGTACCAGCAGCTGCCGCGTACCAGCAGCTGCCGCGTACCAGCAGCGCCTGGTACGCGGACAGGCCCCGGTCCGCGTACCACCACTCGAGTAGCACTGCCATAGATAGCGAGATGTTTCCAAATTTACTCCTGGACTTCAAGCAATACCTTCGTTAATTTCTGCTCTTATGCTGAACATTCATTAGAAAAATGATTTGAACCTTACAATTCCAAGTTGTTGACGCTCAGCACGATTTAGCTGTCAAAAGTACAACACGGTTCAAGTGACAGAAGCACAGCATGGTCCAGGTGACAGAAGCACAACACGGTCCAGGTGACAGAAGCAGAGAACGGTCCAGGTGACAGAATCACAACACGGTCCAGGTGACAGAAACAGAGAACGGTCCAGGTGACAGAAGCAGAGAACGGTCCAGGTGACAGAAGGACATCACGGTCCAGGTGACAGAAGCAG
>VCRD01001089.1:47026-64421 GCA_006783055.1 Trinorchestia longiramus
CATGGTCCTGGTGACAGAAGGACAGCACGGTCCAGGTGACAGAAGCACAGCACGGTCCAGGTGACAGAAGCACAGCACGGTCCAGGTGACAGAAGGACATCACGGTCCAGGTGACAGAAGAAAGAAAGCAGGCGTTCTTGTATGAGACTGGAGGCGAGCAGTCTGCTTTCAATTGAAACTTAGAAAAATGCGTGAAGTTTTTAGCTGATCCAACACTTGCGAGACGGCGTGGGGAACAGCTACAACAACAGCACAAAATGAGGCACTAAATCGTCTTCGAGAACTTGGAACAAAGTATGTTGACAGTGCTTCATTTTTTTAGAAAAACTGGAGTTATAACAAGCTTCAAATGTTTCCTAAGAATAGTGGTGCTCAGCCCCCGGACCGGTGCCGGTGTGTGGATAGAATGGTACCGGGTCACCAAGAAACATTTGATAATTTTCATTTTACTTATGTCATGTATTTCTCTCAGGATTGTGTGACTTTACATGGAAGGGAGAATAATCAAGCCGTGGTAAAATTATCGAACGTTGTCCGGTACGCTGCGATAAAAAGGTTGGGGGCCACTGCTTACTACTGTGCAAAGAGTAACCAAAACTAGCTAAAACTGCTGATATTTAGAAAAAATACTTTAAATTCATTAAACTTCATTTATTTTTAAATTGAACAGGACTGTAGGACTTCAGTAAAAAGTATCATTGAAGCGATACTTTTTTCAGCAATAATAAGGCATCATATTCCAGGCAAACGATAACACGAAACTACGTAAAAATTTACAGGCAGATACATTCGAATTTGAAAAAAAATCATTTTTGTTTCAACAATCGCTCGAACTAGGAGTGACATGATTTCGAAACAAAAAATTTACAGATCTTTAACCGATGAATGTCAGAAAAAAATTCTTCTGACTCAACAACTAGGTTTTCACAAGATAAATTAATTCTACAGTACCGGCAAGTGGGGAAGAATTTCAAGCCTAAAAACGTTTTTCAAACGAAATTTATAGATATATGAATTCTTTATTTTACAGTTTTGTTATGGTGGTTGGATAATTTTCTCCAGAGACAATGTTACATTAGCACTGAGAAATTATATTCAAGTGACCCCAAACTTTAATAAAAAATGAAATCTAAAAAATTAAATAATTGAAAAACTCTTAAATGATGTATTTGTTACTGAGGTGGGAAAACTTCAGCAGCACCTACTGGCTTCTAATGCTGAAATTCTAAGTTAGAAATTCAAACTTACTGCAAAGTGTGGATTATTTGCAATTTTTTTAACAAAGTTGAATATTTGCAATTAAGCACACTAATTTTTTTACGCCATGTTGTGACATAACCACAGAGGTTGCAACAGAAGGTCTCTTTTATTGCCAATCAAGGCACGAATGTCATCATAAGATTATCGATAAACACATGCAAAAATGTTTAGAATAAATCATGACGAGCATTGAACAGCATATAAAAAATAATAGTATGAGGTAAAGAAGAAATGAATATAAGAGATGCTTCACATTCTGAGTTATTTTCTGAGTGCGGCTCAGAGCATTGGCAGCAAGAGTTCATTAAATACCAAAATCAGTTGTCAGGCTAAAAATTTGATCTATCTCGCAGCTTCCCATTTCCAGTCGCGCGTTTAGTGAACAAATGCACGCAATACGTCTAGAACTCAGGTTCTAAAAATTATTACGTAGTATTATTAAGTAAGGCATAAATTATAAATGTAACGCAGAAATTCGGACGAATTCAATGGAAGTAAATATAATTCCTCCGCTGAAGCAGATATAGGAATCGCACGAACTGTTTTAAAGGTACACTAAATTAAGACATCAAATTGCCTAAGGAGACAGACAGAAACAAGTGATAAGCTTTGCGTTCGACTATCCCATTCTTCCGAGTCAGCAGCCATGTACATAAATTGAATTACACTACTGAGGTAGGGGATATTCCTGGTTCAAGAAAGAGAAAGATTGGAAAAATTTAACAACAGTTGAAATCTTCAGAACATCAAAAATAGTTTCATTATACATGGCTTTGCCAGAAAGAGAGCAAGTTATAGTGTCAACATAGAATTAGCAAATGATAATTCAGGCGTCATTTAAATTTTTTTCACAAAATCCCAAATTTAAAATTAGTATCAAGAAAACCTCAGATGCACAATCACAAGCAAACCACAAAACAAAAATTACTACGTACACGATACTCTCAAATATTTTCTTTCTATCTGATGTTATTATTTTCAACTTTTGTTCACATCATTATTGCTGTTATTATAAGTTTTGTAGTGATTTCAATAACTGTCATCATTGCCTTTATTTTAATATTTTTTATTATTATTATATTTTCATCATTATTATTACTATTATTAAAAATTTTTTAGCAACCAAATTAACACTATTATTATTCTTATCTTCCTATTTCAATTAGAGCCTCAGCAATTATGATACTTGCCCAATACATAAAATTGCCCGTACAGCACATTGAGGACAACACAGCAGCACATTGAGCACAACACAGCAGCACATTGAACACAACACAGCAGCACACTACGCAAAAGAAAGAAGCTTTCAACTTCCTATTCAAACTTGGCTCCAAATGAACACGATTTCGAGTGAAGGAAGACACTGCCAACGAGTTACCCTAGGTAATCAAAATTACTTCAAAATTAGGTATTTTGGGGAAATTCTCCGTTTCCAATATGTATTTCTTTGCTTATTTCACTTATCGATTTAAAAAAGTACAAAAATTCATACCCTTTGAACACTTTTCATTGCTTGAAAAGTTTCATAGAATAGTAGAACCCATCTATTTAGCCGGTCCCCATGTTTAAAGCGCTCAGTTGAATGCATACAAAAACATTCGTAACTTTTCCTAATCCAAGATAAATTACTTGCCGTTAATAGCATTGTCTCTGACGATTTTCCAACGCTACGCTGGCGTATATGAAATTTCAACTAGTATAATATAGCAGTTCCATTCAGATACTTCCTCATGTTTGCTCAGCCAAAGTAAATACTTTGGAAATCGATTATACACAACTCTATCAAAATTATATCATTATTAGTAAGGTTGGATAAGCTGGAATGTGGACTGAATATAAATGAAATACCTATTCCTGTACAACTTAAAAATTAGAAAACTCATGGCAACGTACATTTGTTACCAGAAACGAGTAACTTTTTTCAACAATCGTCCAACGAACAGAAGCAGAAGTTGCACCATTCAAAGATAAAAGACTGGAAAAGAAAAATTCGAGCATTCACACTAGTTCAACGCACTTCTTTCCATTATAAGTAAATGCAAGAATGTAATTCAAAAACACCATGACGTAGACAGAGAAAAGAATCCCATCGCGAGAAAATCCGGCGCAGGCTCTGCCTGCCACCACAAATCATTCGCTTAAAGACTCCAGGTTCGAAGAGAGGCTGTTCGTCTCCGTAGACTTGGAGCGTTGTGCCAGTTCCATTATTTAAAACGTAGATGGTTTCAAAAAGGAAAGAATATATTTGTACTTCAATTAAACTTGTCTAAAGTTAGAAGACGAAGACTGAAGGAAAATACGAAGTACGTTATGTTGTTCAAAGCATGAAGAATTTCTCCAGCTGTAATGGGAGATTGGCGAAAAGTAATACTAGAATTATCCATCTCACAGCGTGATCGATGGCTGAAAAAGCAGCAAAACAATAAATATGATATTTTCCTGGTCTTTAGATAAAACGTTCAACCACAGACACCGGTTTTTGTACGGATCAGTAAAACACTCATTTAAAGTAAAAAAGATCAAGTCACAACCGTTTTGTGTCAACCCCATTTGTATACGTATTCTCAACGAAGGAATGTTGAGAGGAATAAGATCTTTCGAGGCTTTAATAATGGTACCAACATTTATTTTGGTTTCCAGCTACAAATGATACTCAAAACTTTTACGAGAATGACAAATAGGTTTCAAAAAGATGGAGCAAGGGAGAGGAAAACCTATTCAGATCATAACAGCAAAAAGGATAACCACTTCGACCTGCAGCCAAAGAGATAAATCAGAAGAGATCTACCTCAATCCCAGGGAAGCTTACCACGTAAAAGAGAAGTCTCAGCTATGACACTCCAAAGCGCAGGGAAATTAAACTTGAAAATTAAATCGAACGCGAGATTTGCAGGGCGATTTGTTACTCCAGAACATTAAGTTAAAACGTTTGATCATCTACAATGTGAAATATGATTCTGAAATTATTAACGCACAAGGGAAAAATATACAAAATGAGTGTACAAATTAAAACAGTACCGACATCCAGATTTAAAATCATTACGAGAGAAAAAATGTTTATTTTTAAAATCAATGACTGCCGAGGAAAATTGTTTTGTCATGTATGGCTCCTAATTGTAAGGAGATGTCGCTAGTCGTGTTTGAAAATGCTGGAAGATTTACAGGAGTCAATTACGTTAGAGCTAAGAAAGAGGTGGTAATGACTTGAATTTTTCTTATACATTCTCTGCCGGGACAACATAACTCCTGATATATAACCCTCATAAGACAACATTATACATTTCAACATGATTGAGCTCCTTCTCACACAAGTACAGTAACAAAGAAAATAATTCCCACGGATGAGTTCACGAATAAATTTTAGAATAAGGAAATTTTACCTCTTTGTCGCCTGATTTGAACCCACTCGATGCGTGTATCTGGAATGAATGATGTGGCGAGAGAAGCTTGTGAGAACCCCACGGTAACCCAAGGGGGAAATATTGATGGAGAATAGATTTAAAAAAACTCGTGGTGTCTTTGGGAAGATAAGGAAGACATCGCCATAAGATGAGCAACTTTTGATGTCTAACTGTAAACATTTTTTCCAAGGTTCGTCTTTAGCTTTGAAACAATTATTAAAGCGTCAGTGAGAACTTTGTTCTGAATCATCATCAGCTTTAAATCATGAGTGATAATCAATTAATAGTGAAAATGTCATGTTCTCTCTTAATGATTTTATTACGATTCTTTTGAAGAGTTTGGAGAGACATTCTTCATTGTTCTTGGTGACAGTAGACTACAATATAATTAGAAAAATATGTAGACCAACTACATCTTTTCAATCATTTTAGACATAAAAGGTTTTAGAACTTTTATCCCATTTAAATAATTGTGGTATCAGAGGCGGTATGAACATAGTAAACTTAGTTGGTCTCTTTCCTGAAAAAAAACGATATTAAATAAGACAAGTTTTAGTCTTATTGCATCTAGATTCGACATTTTTTCCTACTTTCAACAATGAATCGAAAAATTTAATAAATAATTTAAAGCGAATACGGTATTTAATTTTTCACGAATAGGATAGTTATTTCTCCACAATAATTTTTCCCAGTTATCCACGGTCATTCCACAGTACTTTTCACTGATATAAGAGTTTTCTACTGAAAGAACAGTATTTTTTCCTCCGTAAACCTAGACATTGCAATTTCTGAATAATTTCAAGAACAAACAAACTCAGTGTCAAAATCTCGATCTTAGATAGCATAAGAGCTTCTGGATAAAATAATTTTTAACAGCACCCTATGCAGCCCCAATGTACATACATTTTTGCTGCTGAGTAGATAAACCAGTATAGTAATAGAAACCAAAACTATGATACATTACAGCGTAGTGAACTTATAAACACTTTACTTGTTACGCGAGTTAATCAAGATCTAATACAAGTGGCAACACTTTCACGGTTGACATGTCATAGCGTAACAAAAAATTTACCGGTACGTAAAACATTACCCAGCAAAATTCCAGATGACATATTTAACGATTTATTGCATAGTAAATTTAAATGTAATCAGGACAAGGTCTGGAGGGCGGAGTTTGCCAGGTGGGCACTGCAGCTGTATGACAGGGTTGTGAACGGGAGGACACGCTTAAGGAGGCTCATCAACACTGAATTTAGAGCCATGGTGAAACGGTGTGGGACTTTTAACACCAAGAATGATGTTGTCCGGACCAGGTTCCGCAACAAGACAAGGAAGCTGCTTGAGTTTGAGCAAAAGAAGTTGGATGATTAATTCATGATTTGAGGCGGGGTGAGCTAGAAAGGTCTCATTTCAACAGATGCTCCAATCGTTGTGTCAAAGCTGAAGTAAATGTGACAGGCTAAGGAGAGAATGCTGGGTAGAGGTGGGTGGATCACTGGCTAGCTGTATGCTCACATGATCACTCCGTATGCTGTCCCTCCACTGCACGAGGTGTACGGCAACCAAGGGCTCTAGCAAGATGATTCAGCAAGGATTCATGACACTGCCGAGATTTTCCAGGCTTTCAGCATCAGTATCCATCATGACAAGCAGGATCCCAAGACGGCTGACGTGTGCCCTATAGAGCAGGTGTGGGTAATCATCAAGGAGAGAACGAAGGATGTGAAGGCGAGGAACAACGCCCAGCTAAAAGGAGTGATCAAGGTGAAGTGGCAGAAGATCGATGCTGACCAGGAGCTCTGATAGAAGCTGATCAGGTCCATCCCCATGAGGCTGCAGGCTGTATTGGACAATGACAGCAGGCAGATCTCAAAGGTAGGATTGACGCTGATCATTTTTGGTAGTCAACCAATTTGTAGTTTATTTTCGATGATTTTGCTGTTTTTATGTAAATTTATTATGCAATAAATCATGAAATGTTTCATCGTTAAATTAGCTGGGTCGCCTTTTAATTGTCAGAACATACTCAATTTGGCAAAATGGTACTGAAACGGTTGTAAAGAGGGACATTAAAACGATAGTCCTGTGTTGCTGTTTAACAAGATGAAGAATGACATTAATACAACTTTATATGCACACAGCAATCGCGTAGCAGCTCTTAAGTACTAATTATGAAATATTAAATTCAAACCCTTTTCATACGGTACTTTAAGTAATGAAATTAAAAATTGATTGATTTACATAGTGTTTTTCGAATGCATTGTCTAGGGTTCTTAAACAAGTGTTTGAGTTCAATTTTTATTCCTTGAGCCATTTAAGCAAAAATAAACAACATTATCAGTCAAACCTTGTTTTGAGTAAACTGATTATTCAGAATGCAAACGCCTGTATCATTGTACATGAATCATACAGAATTATAGTATTTAACATACAATTCTACAAACGCATAAAATGGTAGAATTTTTCAGGCTACTAAAAACCCACGTTAGCTTCACGCGAACATAGAACATCTTAAGAATAATCGTTGAGAGTTTTCTTTATGTCCGCACCAAGACATCGAATAACGCGCATTCGTGCATTTAAAATATTTTTAAATGCAATTCAGTAAGTATCAAGAAGCCTAAGAAATAATTTTTTTAAACCAATAGACACATTCTTTGAGAGTATCCTCACTCACGAACGACTACGGAATGAACAATTTTCACTACTGGTGTAATTACTTTTTTGTTTTAGTCACATGAAAAATATGAATTACTTAGTGAAAAGGAATATTAATTCCCAAGCGAAGAAAAATATGAATTGCTAAGTGAATAAGAATATGAAATTGCTTAGGGATGAAACACGTAATTAGACGACTTCTCCAACATTTCCTTGATCTATTCCCTGTTATTTTAATTTTTGAAAAAACCCAAACTTATGTGGTTTCTCTTGTAATTGACGTTGGTATGACGCAGAGTAACTCCTAAAGCAATAAGGTGAACACAGGAAGGACGTATTCTTTTCGATTTTCCTAGCAGGAAGACAGTTAAAATGTTAAGCATTTAAAGAAATAACTCAATACGAAAAAATGACGGGTTTTCCTTCTATCAACAGTTTAGATGACAAAATGAAGAAAAATGACAATCATAACAGGTACAATAATAATAATATGAGTAATCATAATAATATTAATAAAATAACAACTAGAATCATTATTCTGTTAGTATAGTAATATACATAGTTATTTAATAATTATATATTAATAAAAAGTGAAAGAATAAAAATAACAAATTAACCCTTGAGTCTAAAAACTTGCGGTGAGTCAGAGCTTAAACTTGACACAATATCAGCGATCTCATATCCCTTGATTATAACGAAGAATTATGTGCACCATCCAGTAGCTCGTGATGCACTATAACATTGCCAGGTCACGATGCAGTTCCCTCCCTTACAACACTATTTAGTACGGAAGATACATTACCAGGTGTAATATTATCTGCCATCAATTGACATTTCCATCCTCCTACTGTCTCTCGCACACGCTCCTAGATCTTCTGCACATGTATGTGTACACACATATACACATCTACACACATTTCTCTAACATCCGTATTTATGATCCATTTCTCTCGTAACAAGCGACTATAAGACACTCAGATGCCAGGAGTATTATTCATAAGTGTCACAAATCAAATAAGTGTATGACAAAGAAGTGACTATAAAAATGAGTCCCTTTAAATAGAACACGGTACAAGAGACCTTGATCTGAACACCCGCAAGTTAGCTACATCGAAGAGGCGTCACTCGCAAGTGGCAATACCTGGAAGGAAGCGTCTGAGGGCCGTGTAAATGCAGGAGAGATCTTACATCTCCACTTCGCTGTGGGTAATGTAGAGGCAAAGAGACGGAGGCAGCAAATAGGGGCTAAGGGGCTTGGAAGGTCCCCAGCACCGCACATCAGAGCGGTTTCGTCAGTAGCAATTGCACGAGCAACCCGGAGCTTTTACATCAAAGCTTTGCAAATGCAAACACAGCCGTAGTTCGCCGTCTGGGCCCACGAGAGAGAAAACCTAAGAGAAGTGTGCACCCCCCTGCGTGCTGCAATATGAAAGATATGAGCGATCTACATCTGCACCCACCTCTCCATTTCTTTGAAGCCCCAATTGCTCTAATATTATGCCAGTTTATCGTTCGGAAATTTTTCTAAAATTCATGCATGAAAAGTTCTCAAAAATACAGGGAATATTTCAGGTCATCCCATAAGTTCAAACTGGGTTTTGAAAAAAGAAAACGAATTATCAAATCCTACATTCTATTAAAATTTATTCATCCTCGTAGTGATCATTATTATCTATGATTTCTTTCCACATACTTATAAGCTCTTTCATCCGATTAAAAAAAGCTCATTCAGTTTTGCAGAGCCGAACTCTTAAATGTTTCAGCTTCCCCATGGCTTTTAAGAGTTAATCCAGCCAAATTACTCTATAAACCACGGAACAAATGATAGTCTGAAAGAACAAGGTCGAGGGAATAAGGCAGATGAGGGAATAAGGCAGATGAGCAAATTTTTCCGAGTTTAGTTCCTCGATCATCTATGATGTGATCTTTATATTATGAGGGCTTGTATTTTTCTGATGTAAAATTACTCTTTTCGGTTGACTGATATCGATTTTTCTTCAGAGCGGCGTCTAAATGTTATTTACCGACTGTAGACTTAAGTATTGATTGTTTCATTAGTTGGTGGCAACTTAAAGTGGACGACTTCAATGCAATCAAGTGAGGTAGAGAGAAGAATCTTCTTCACATGTTCATTTTTAGGACGAGACTGAAAGATATCCCTCTAACCAAATTTCGTACCTGTTTAAAATAATTCACAGTTTACAAGTTACTGTTAATGGTATCCTGTGCTTTTTGAAGTGGGAACAAAATAGATAATTATCTAATGACTAAAAGTGGTGCAAAATCACATAACACAAACAATTTCTTATATCAAACATAATGAGTTTTTCTCAGTTTCACAAGATGGTTAACAATGCAGCCATTTTCGATTAAATACTTTGCGAGATGAACGTACCAATGAATTGGTTCAGTTTCAACTGCAACCATACACATACTGCAGTGGTGTGAACTGATCAAAGAAATTTTTTAAAGAATTATTCAGATGTGACAAGCTCTTCTAGATCTCAAAAGTAGCACAAAAGTTAGCGTTGGTGAAGTGCCCCATAAATAGAGGGCCCAATGATTGCAGTAGGCCGGGCCATCGGACCAACAATGGTCTCGGCTTAATAAGTGCACCGTTCATTAGCCCACTTCCTCCCTGCTGTCCTGCCGTCCCTCTCGTGAACTTTATACACTTCCAGTCGCTTCCTCTGCACTCTTTATTGTGCTTTTAAGGCGCGCTTCCTTCTTAATATCTATTATGGCCATGCTCCAAGATTCATTAAGGAGTTCAGTATTGCAAAATAATTGTGTTGACTTTACTAAGGCAGGAGAACAACCACGATGAAAACACCAGCAATAGGAAAACTTTATTACGCAAGAATTTGGGTATGAAGTTTTCTTATTTTACCGCAAGCTCGCAATGAATTAAGCACAACATAAAACACTTTAAATTACTTTTTTGTCAGTAAATATGAGCGCATTCCCTTACCATTAACTTTTAAGAACATGGCATACCTCAGCCACCAAAAACACAGGTTTTGGGAATTTGTTTACGTCTGTAGCAATGGCAGCTTACGTTACACGCAAACGAATTTTCGTGGCAGCATCTGCTGCTTAGTATCAATAAATTTTTAATTTAATCTGTCGCACCCGTACGATGTCTTCCCTAATAAAACAGTGAACAAATAATTAAATTTAGTTCAAACCAGGCAAGCAATTAAAAAACTCTAATCTTAAAAAATAAACATATTCTGGTTCAGATATCGTTAAAAAACATACGAGATAAACAAAAAATTACAATTTCGCTCTGAACTTGCCAGATAAAGTTTAATTATTGCGTATCCGTAGACATAGCTATTTATTCTAAGATCGCTTCCCTATAAAGAATTTTTTGGGTCTCTAACAAAAGGTTAATCTGTAAAAAGAGTTCTCGGTTTCTTCATCTTACAAGCGTTAACGCTGTTGACATACTTCAAAGAGTGTAATTTTGAGTTATTTTCTGCACTAAACCTGTAAAAACGTGGCCCTGTGCTCCAAGTTCCGAAGCCCGACCAGGCCAAGAGAAGCATTACTCGTTAAATGGAGTTGATGTGGTCACAGCAGCTGTGTAAAAGCTCCGTAAAATTCCAAACTAATTGGCCAATAAAATTAAAATTAACAAAACAAATTTTGAGCTGAGAGAACATTTTACTGATTACCTAATAAAGTTTGAATGAATAAAAATTCAACAGATATCACAATTTTAAAACATATTCTCATGAATGCAACACAACCCTAAAACAGGTGTGGGTTAACAAATCGTAAATATTTTTAAAATCTAATAGCCTATTAATTCTGAAAATTAGGCAATAAACAGATAATCATAACTAAAGATCAGCAGCGTGCTATTTGCCTAATAGTCAGGGTGAGTTAATTTTTTCTCCTTACTTTACAGAGGTAGTTGTTCAAAAGGAAGTCACTTAGTAGAAGCTTTTTAGTTCACTTCCTTTCGAGATTTTGCTCATGCACCACCATCTGAGTTCTGACCCTTTAGTTCTGTTACTTGATTCAGGTGAAAACTATGAACATAATTCGCTGGTTCGACGCAAAATAACTTCGTCAACGCACGGGCTTCATGAGAATACTTGGTTACTTGCAGGACTAGCAACAATGCTTAGAATAACTGCCTGCAAGCACGGTGAATAGTAGATCAAATTTGAATTACGCTCAACAAAAATTTTACTCAACAGAAATCGTAATGTATTCTTAACGTGCGCTGATACTGTGAGACAGATCAAAAAATGTAATTTTCCGAGCAATTAAGTGCAAATTATTAAGAATGGAAGAGAAGGTGTTACTCAACAGAACTAACTCGAACTATGGGACAAACAAGAACAAACAAAGCTCTTGAAATTGAAATACCAAAATGTTCCTTTCTTATTAAATAGTAAAAAACGAGCCATCAAACAGCAAGGACTAGTTTTTAGCACACGTGACTGCTTTATAAATTGTAAACTCAAACAGGAGAAATACCAACCAGGAACTAGACGCAGAAACAAAATGTAGTCGATACGGTGCGTCATAAATTGAAATGCACACTAATTCACGGAAAAGGAGAAGCACAATTAGTGGCACACAAAACATTGAATACATTTTCCTTCTTGAAACGTTCTTTAATCCACGAAAACCTGAGACGTTCAGAATCAATAACACGTAAGAAAATTCAATCCATAAGATTTTCTTCAAACTCATAAATCCAGACGGAACTGGAAGTGAGCCATCCATAATACAAGAAGAAGCTGCATAGGCCGACAATTTTATAGGCCGTGGGCGGCCGCAGACCGTCCGAGCTGACGAGTAGGCCCTGCAAAGGCGGGCAAAGAAGCCGGGCTTCCGTTTCATTTTCTTTTACGAGGTTAGGGGGCACAAAGTTATCATAAGTCCGGCCGTTTACAGACCGTCTGAGGCAGGCTTACGGGTCTACCAATATCAGAGGAAGCCTCTTGATCTCCGAACTGATTAGTTCATGCCAAGAATTTCATTCAAATTCAGTGCTACAAATCGAAGGTATTAGCGCACGCAAAACCGCAAGTCCAAAGTTTCAAATGAAACAACGACACAAAATACGAGGGAACGGAACTGAGGAGGTCGTCTTTCACAGGTAACCATGTCCATACCATGATGAATACGAGACAAGTTTGTTAGTTCTAAGAGTTTTAAGTTGTTTTTACCAATCATTTCGACATTTTTGAAACGCTGATTCCTTCCCGAAAAAATTGAACACGCAGCACACAATTGTAATATGCAATTCATTTCATACACTTTCATTTTGAAAACTAAAGAAAAAAATACCTTTAACGAATTGTCATACAAACGCTACTAAGTCGAAATAAAGGAATGACGTATTAGTAGAGTCAAAATTCTAGGACATCACTTTCAGGGGACAACACGATTGGTAATAATTTTAAGAGCGTCTACGAAACATCTCCCGATTAGACGAACTTCGTGCATCCAACTTACAAGTAGCATCGAAAGTAACGTCACACTCGCTCTGGGCCCCGTACTTTAATTCCAGTTTTTTTAAATGAGGAAATTCACAGGTGAATTTCGACCCCTAAATTTAAAAAGCTTCAGCCATGTTTCCTCCTATTAATTTCTGGTACGATTTTAACCGAACGAAATCCCACTACTCTAAATTATGAGTGAATTTTAATAATTCCCTTTTACGAATTTTAAATCAAATCATATAAGGAAGCACGATTCAAATTTCGAAAATAAATCATTCAATTGTATTAATCACAAGTATTAAAGATTAAAATTACTGAAACCATTTAATGCTGCAAACCTAAAAAAAGCGTTAATCCAGGTACCCTCGGAATAGATAGAATAATTCTTCCTTAAGTACCAAAGTTCATTGAAACACTCACTTTTTCTAATAACATCTGGAGGTTACTACGCAAGCTAGATGTTATCGTAAACCAGCAGCATTACAGCAGGGTCATAATGACGCTCTTATAAATAACAGCACGGTCATAATTATGTTCTTATAAATAACAGCACGGTCATAATTATGTTCTTATAAATAACAGCACGGTCATAATTATGTTCTTATAAATAACAGCACGGTCATAATTATGTTCTTATAAATAACAGCACGGTCATAATTATGTTCTTATAAATAACAGCAGGGTCATAATTATGTTCTTATAAATAACAGCAGGGTCATAATTATGCTCTTGTAAATATAATGGAAATACCAATTTTTCTCACAAAATCGCACAGACAAATCAAGTCGTAGATAGAACAGGATCTCACTACTGCAATAACATCACAATATACCCCTACTGCAGTAACGGTACAATATTTCATTACTGCAATAACGGTACAATATTTCGCTACTGCAATAACAGCGCAATATTTCGCTACTGCAATAACGGCACAATCCCAGTAAAAACTACAAAGTCACATTGCACTATCTAACTACGGTATGATCATAGCTCGCTGCAGCAATAACCACACGGTCATAGCTCGCAGCAGCAATAACTACACGGTCATAGCTCGCTGCAGCAATAACTACACTGTCATAGCTCGCTACAGCAATAACCACACGGTCATAGCTCGCAGCAGCAATAACTACACGGTCATAGCTCACTGCAGCAATAACTACACGCTCATAGCTCGCTGCAGCAATAACTACACGGTCATAGCTCGCTACAGCAATAACTACACGCTCATAGCTCGCAGCAGCAATAACTACACGGTCATAGCTCGCTGCAGCAATAACTACACGGTCATAGCTCGCAGCAGCAATAACTACACGGCCATACTTCAAGGACGTGCAAGTCTCATTTTGCAGCGCCAGTTTTGTGAGGAGGAACATCACGGAGCAATTAAGACACGTCACGGCCAGACCGATCTCCTTCTCCTCCTCTCAGCCCTCGCAGACTCTCGTGCCTCTGCTCTCTGGCTGCGGCCTACGTGCAATACCTCACGCTCAGAAAAAAAGTCCGCAAGAATGCAGTCGGTTCCTCATTCGAAACCTCAGCTTTTTTCCTCTCATGGTCACTATCTCGTTTGGTCGTGAAAGGAATCTCATACATCTCTCAGCGTAGCAATTATCTCAGTTTTTGGAGTTTGAAACATTCGAGTTATCTTGCTTTATTAGTGGTGCAGATAGCGTTGATTAGCTGTAATATTTGTAACTAATATAATACAGAGTGTATAACAATTTCTGTCTTTTTCTCCCTATCTGTGTGTCCGTTCCATTTCTGACAATCTATAACTGAAGAAAAATTATTGAACTGAAATCAGAATCTGAAGTAAATAACTACTTTGGCTTTTGTGGCCATTACTTTATTAAATATGTATATTTAATTAATTTCACTGTACAATAATACACAGTTTGTCACTTGCTTGTTTGGTTTGTCTCTCTGTCACGCTCTTAAGGATTTACATAGATGGGAAAAAATTCGGTGGGGCATACATGCATTGTAAGCATAGTATTGTGGATACCAAAGTCACATCTTTCAATCTGGAAACTCCTTCGCAAAACCTGCGTCCACGGGCAAATCAAACAAAAATATTCAGCAAAAAACACGTGAATTTTCACGTGTGTGTCTACTGGTATCTATCATATAAGTGAAAAATACATTTCATAGATCCTAAATTTTATCACATTTAAACCATAAAATTTCCAGAGCCATTGATCGGCGGATAAGATACTGAATGGAAATTCCGCTATACAATAATACACAGGACACTTGCTTGCTTCCTTGCTTGCTTGCTTGGTCCGTCTCACTTTCACGCTTTTAGGCATTTAGTTAGGAGGAAATTCAGTAGGGTATCCATGGATTGTAAGCATTGTATTGTAGATACCAAAGGCACATCCTTGGACGAGGAAACTCCCTCGCAAAGTCCGCGTTCACTGACAAATCAAACTAACAAATTCAATAAGAAACACGTGAATTTTCTCGTGTGGGTTCATTAGATCTGTATATATGCATGAAAAATATTCATTTAAAATACAATAATTCGTCGTAAATTTTTAATACATTCGTCTTAATAACGATTTAAAATTAGTCAAATCTAATCAAACTTATAACGCAATTATGCATCGAAAATTATTTGAACGTGAAAGAAAAATCAAACAAAAATGCATTTTATTTCACTGATCTTCAATTTTCTCGCTTTTGAAACGCGAAATTTCCACGGGTACTATCTTAAAATGTATATGTCAATCTCGATGTTCGTCCGAAATCTTGCTTGACGAAACAAACTCATTTTAAACGAACTACTGGATATATAAACGTATATCCTGTCCTCCTCACTGTTGAATCAAGTCAAACGAACAATTACTAAGAAGCTAGAATTAATTGTTTATCTTAGTTTTAGTATCAACCTCAATGGAACGGGTAGACATGTCTTGTAGTAAGCATAGTATAGCGGATACCAAAGGCATCGTATTACTATAATAAGTGATTTTCTTCGTCATTTATTTTTTCCTTTCAACACAGAAACTCTCGGAAAAGTGTCGTTCACTGACAAATAAATAAAAATGTATTTTATTTCATAGATCCTCAATTTGATCTCTTTTAAACAGTGAAAACTTTAAGAGTACTATCTAGTTACTATCTCACTAGTAAGACCTACGCGTGAAATGATTCAATGCTTTGTAATGAATTTATTGCTTTCATTTGCCAGGCAACGCGGCCTTTTGAAAGGAGTTTCCATATTGAAGAAGAAAAAGGCTAATAACGAAAAAAGTCCCGTATTTCAAAGTTATCCGACGCCCTTGGTATCCACAATATAATTCTTAAAATGTATGCACTAAAAATACATTTTAAACATATTTTTGATGCACAAATATCCGTAGATGATCGAATCTTGAGGATCCAAAACTTTGAAAGTGAATTTTATGAGAAAGGCTTAAGTTAGGTTCACAATTATTATAGCTACTGAGACTAAATACTACTTTCGTACGAGATTAAAACATTACTAGCGACATGTACTGCTTATATGAATCGAATTGGTTGTTAATGAAGTCATGTAGAAGCAATTTAGTTGCAGTGTCCACAATACTTGTTCGTCTAAGATAAGCACATTGTTTCAGCTCTTTAGTAAAGGCTTGTTTGAAATTAATTTCCCCTACTAAATTCAGCTGGGAGGGGAATAAGGAAATATATCGTAGTGAATCGCATGGCTCTACTACAAACGAGTACTGCGACGAGGCTAGCTTTCATCGACCAATGAGCAAACAGGACAGAAGAAGTGAATCCAGCGACGAGGCTAGGGCCCGTTACGACCAGAAGGACAACATTCATCAATGAGTGGTCACGCTCAGGCAGCAGTGCCCAGCCAACCGACCAACATAACGAGGCTGCAACGCTCTGTGTCACGGACTTTCTATCAAGCACTTCCAAAGTCAACATCTCCAGCAAGAACTCTCTTCACCAGAACAACTCAACTCACAGCCAACAGCAGAGCGAACGAGGAAGAAACCAGTCATCCTGTCTACAGGCAGGATGGGCAGACGTGAGCAACGAAGAACCAAGAACTAATATCGTATTCAAATGTCTAAGTACAAACTGTTCAACTCATCCTGCCTTTGATTGCCTTTTCTCCTACTGGGTTCCTCGACGGTCCATCCTCTTGACATTTGATCCAGGATCTGAGCGTAAAGATTGGAAAAGCACGGGCGCTGAGTGTTGATCACAGAGTGAGACATTTATAGTCTAACGGTATCATGATATGGCGGTACTGAAACACCAACAGATCAGAATTCCTGGACAATACAGCGTGTCCCAAAAAATGTGCTCACTCCTTGACTGCTCATTATCAATATATTTTGGTTTGAAAATAACAATCAATTTGAGAAAAGCTAATATAAAAAAAAACTTTATTATTAACTCTTCAGCAAAGTTTCCCCCTTGTAATGCGCAGTTCACGGTTGAGTACATTTTTGGGGGGAGAAACTATATCGAAACACCTCGGCGACTTGCCTTGTAGTCGTGAAACTCCAATTCATGGACTTAGCCGTGAGTAGGGTGCCATCGATGGACCTCCGGTAAAAAGCTTAAAACTGAATTTATTTACGTGGGTTAGCAGGATATTTGCAA